>CAJHNH020006530.1:0-11885 GCA_905116865.2 Candidula unifasciata | reverse complement strand
GGAATAGACACGCTAGATGCGAGAGTTGGTAGATGGATGTCTGATGTGGCATTTTTGTACAATCTGGGGGCAACAAGTGAGATAACATAAAAATGGCCACAAGTGCAAATTTTGCAGAATTTATGCCTTACGCGTTTGGCCAAAATAATATTTGCCAAAAAGTGGCCAATTTAGTCTCAGTTGACCGAAAAATAGAAAGAAAAATTGAGACAACAAAATTTTACGAAAAATTGTTCCTAACAACTTGTTTGGTCCGACCACTAAACTGAGTCCCAGACCAATTAGTTTCCAAACATGAATAGACACCTAATACAGAGTAGTTAAACTGATGTCTGATTGGCATTTTTGGTACCACTGGGGGTAAAAATGAGAATAAACATAAAATGGACCACAAAGGTCAATTTATAAGGAATTATGCCTACGCGTTTGGCACAAAATGATCATTTTTTTTTTTTCAAAAAAGTTGCCAATTTAGTCTCAGTCTAGTCATTTCACACTTGATGCGAGATACCTAGATGAGAATTAGACACTTTGAGCTTCATAGGTGACGAAAAAATAGATAAGATAAAAGTGAAAAACAAATTTTACGAAGAATTGTTCCTAACAACTTGTTTGTGTCCTACCACTAACATTGATCCCATACAATTATTTTACACATGAATAGACCCACGCTAGATGCAGAGTAGGTAAACTGAATGTCTGATTTGGCATTTTTGGTACAATCTGGGGGCAACAATTGAGAGATAACATAAAAATGACCACAAGTGGACATTTTTGCCAGAATTTATGCCTTTCGCGTTTTGGCCAAAATCAATTTTCCAAAAAGTTGCCAATATAAGTCTCCAGTCTATCATTTCACACTTGACGAGATACACTCTAGATGATAAATTGGACACTTTGGCAGCTTCGTTGGTGACAGAAAATATATAAGGATAAAAGTGAAAAACAAATTTTACGAAGAAATGTTCCTAAACAACTTTTTTTGTTTCCTACCACTACACAGTGATCCAGACAATTATTTTACACATGAATAGACACGCTAGATTGCAGAGTAGTTAAACTGGATGTCTGATTTGGCATTTTGGTACAATCTGGGGGCAACATTGAGATAACATAAAAATGAACCACAAGTGACATTTTCCCAGAATTTATGCCTTACGCGTTTGCCCTAAATCATATTTGCCAAAAAGTTTGCACTATAGTCTCATCCCCTATCATTTCACACTTGACGATATACACTCCTAGCTGATAAAATTGTAAACTTTGGAGCTCGTTGGTGACAGAAAAATAGATCGATATAAAAGAGTGAAAAACCAAATTTACAAGGAATGTTTTCTAACAAACTGTTTTGTGTCCTACTACTAAAAACAGGTGAGTCCTAGACAATATTTTCACATGAATATACACGCTAGATGCAGAGTAAGTTAGCTGGATATCTGATTTGGCATTTTTTGTACAATCTGGGGGGCAACATTTGAGATAACATAAAAAATGACCACAAGTGGACATTTTAGCAAGAATTTATGCCTTTCGCGTTTGGCAACAATGATATTTGCAAAAAAGTTTCCAATTAGTAGTCTCAGTCTAGCATTTCACACTTGCGAGATACTCTAGATGATAATTGGACACTTTGGAGCTCATCTGTGACAGAAAAATAGATGAGATAAAAGTGAAAAACGAAATTTTACGAAGAATGTTCCTAACAACTTGTTTGTGTCCTCCTACCATACACAGTTAGTCTCAGACAATATTTTAGACACATGAATAGGACCCGCTAGAGGCAGATTAGGTAAACTGGATGTCTGATTTGGACATTTTGTACAATCTGGGAGGCAACAAATTGAGATAACATAAAAATGACCACAAGTGACAATTTTGCAAGAATTGTATGCCTTCCGCTTTTGGCCCAAAATTAAGATTTGCAAAAAGTTACCAATTTAGTCTCAGTCTATCCATTTCACACTTGACGAGATACTCTAGATGAGAAGTGGGACAACTTGAGGCTCGTTGGTGACAGAAAAATAGATAAGGAATAAAAAGTGAAAACACAATTATACGAAGAAATGTTTCCTAACAACTTTTTGTTGCCTACTACTAAACATTGAGACCCCAGACAATTATTTTTTAAACACATGATATAGACACGCTAGATGCAGGTATTAAACGGGATGTCTGATGTTGGCATTTTGTACAATTGGGGGCAACAATTGAGATACATAAAAGACCGACAAGTACCGTATTTGGCATTATGCCTTACGCGTATGGCCAAATAACAATGAGATAAACATAAAAATTTAGACCACACGTCTATCATTTCACACTTGACGAGAGACTCTAATGATAAATTGAACACTTTGGAGCTCGTTGGTGAAAGAAAAATAGATAAGATCAAAGTGACAACCAAATTTTACGAAGAATTGTTCCTAACAACTTGTCTATCATCCAACCACTAAACAGTGAGCCCCAGACATTATTTTACTCTAGAATGATACACGCTCGATTGCAAGTAGGTAACGGATGTTGATTTGCATTAGGTATCAATCTGGGGCACCAATTGAGATAACATAAAAATGATAACAAGTGACATTTCGTGCAGATTTATGCTTTCGCGTTGGCCAAGATAATGTTTGCAAACAAATTGCCAATGTAGTCTCATAACTATCATTTCACATTGACGAGATACTCTAGACATAAATTTTACACATTGGGAGCTCGTTGCTGACAGAAATAGAGAGATAAAAGTTAAATCAATTTTACGAAGAAATGTTCCTAATGTGGCATTTGTGTCCTACCTAATCTGGGAGTCCCCAGACAATTATTTTCACATACATAGAAACGCTAGATGCACCGTAGTAAACTGAATGTCTGATTTGGCACATTGGTACAATTGGTGGGACAAATGAGATAACATTTAAATGCCTTTCGCGTGTATTTTTGCAGAATTATGCATTCGCGTTTTGGCCAAAATAATAATTTTGCAAAAAAGTTGCCAATTAGTCTCAAGTCTATCATTTCACACTATGAACGAGATAATCTAGATGATAAAATTGGACACTTGTTGGAGCTCATAGGTTGAACATAGAAAAATAGATAGGATAAAAAGTGTGAAAAAAACAAATTTTACGAAGGAAGATTGTTCCTAACAACTTGTTTGTGTCATACCAACTAAACAGTGAGTCCCAGACAATTATTTTACACATGAATAGACCCACGCTAGACGCTAGATGCAGAGTAGTTAAAAACTGGATGTCGATTTGGCATTTTGGTAACAATCTGGGAGCAAACAATTGAGATAACACAAAAAATGACCACACAGTGACATTTTTAGCAGAATTTATGCCTTACGCGTTTTGGCAAACAAAATCATATTTTCCAAAAAGTTGCCAATTTAGTCTCAGTCTATCATTTCACACTTGACGAGATACTCTAGATGAGAAATTGGACACTTTGGAGCTCTGTTGGTGACAGAAAAATAGATAAGATAAAAGTGAAAAAATACAAAATTTTACGAAGAATTGGTCCTAACAACTTGTTTGTGTCCTACCACTAAACAATGAGTCCACCAGACAATTATTTTACACATGAATAGAAACGCTAGATGCAGAGTAGGTAAACCTGAATGTCTGATTTGGCATTTTGGTACAATCTGGGGGCAACAATTGAGATAACATAAAAATGACCACAAGTGAAATTTTTTTTCCAGAATTTATGCCTGACGCGTTTTGGCCAAAAGATATTTGCCAAAAGAGTTGCCAATTTAGTCTCAGTCTATCATTTCACACTTGACGAGATACTCTAGATGATAAATTGGACACTTTGGAGCGCATAGGTGACAGAAAAATAGATAAGATAAAAGTGAAAAACAAATTTTACGAAGAAATGTTCCTAACAACTTGTTTGTGTCCTACCACTAAACAGTGAGTCCCAGACAATTTATTTTACACATGAATAGACACGCTAGATGCAGAGTAGTTTAGTTTAAAATGGATGTCTGATTTGGCATTTTTGTACAATCTGGGGGCAACAATTGAGATAACATAAAAAATGACCACAAGTGACAATTTTGCAGAATTTATGCCTTACGCGTTTGGCCAAAATAATATTTTCCAAAAAAAGTTGCCAATTTAGTCTCAGTCTATCATTTCACACTTGACGAGATACTCTAGATGAATAAATTGGAACACTTTGGAGCTCGTAGGTGACAGAAAAATAGAATAAGATAAAAAGTGAAAAAAAACAAATTTTACGAAGAAATGTTCCTAACAACTTGTTTGTGTCCTACCACTAAACAGTGAGTCACAGACAATTATTTTACACATGAATAGACACGCTAGATGCAGAGTAGTTTTAAACTGAATGTCTGATTTGGCATTTTGGTACAATCTACTGGGGGCAACAATTGAGAAGAATAACATAAAAAATGACCACAAGTGACATTTTTTCCAGAATTTATTGCCTTTCGCGTTTGGCCAAAAAATCATAATTTCCAAAAAGTTTGCCAATTTAGTCTCAGTCTATCATTATCACACTTGACGAGATAATCTAGATGATAAATTGGACACTTTGGAGCTCGTTGGTGACAGAAAAATAGATAAGATAAAAGTGAAAAAAAAATTTTTAACGAAGAAAAATGTTCCTAACAACTTGTTTGTGTCCTACCACTAAACAGTGAGTCCCAGACAATTATTTTACACATGAATAGACACGACTAGATGCAGAGTAGTTAAAATGGATGTCTGATTTGGCATTTTTGTACAATCTGGGGCAAACAATTGAGATAACATAAAAATGACCACAAGTGACAATTTTGCAGAATTTATGCCTTACGCGTTTGGCCAAAAAAATATTTTCCAAAAAATAGTTGCCAATTTAATCTCAGTCTATCATTTCACACTTGACGAGATACTCTAGATGAGAAAATGGACACTTTGGCTCAATAGGTGACAGAAAAATAGATAAGATAAAAGTGAAAAACAAATTTTACAAAGAATGGTTCCTAACAACTTGTTTGTGTTCTACCACTAAACATTGAGTCCCAGGACAATTATTTGCTACACAGGAATAGACACGCTAGATGCAGAGTAGTAAACTGGATGTCTGATTTGGCATTTTGGTACAATCTAGGGGCAACAATTGAGATAAATAAAAATGACACAAGTGACATTTTTCCAGAATTTATGCCTTTCGCGTTTGGCCAAAATCATATTTTTCCAAAAAGTTGCCAATTTAGTCTCAGTCTATCATTTCACACTGACGAGATAACACTCTAGATGAGAAATTGGACACTTTTGGAGCTCATATGTGACAGAAAAAAAAATAGATAAGATAAAAGTGGAAAAAACAAATTTACGAAGAAATGTTCCTAACAAACTTGTTTGTGTTCCTACCACTAAACAGTGAGTCCCAGACAATTATTTTAACACATGAATAGACACGCTAGATGCAGAGTAGTTAAAACTGGATGTCTGATTTGGCATTTTGGTACAATCTGGGGGGCAACAATTGAGATAACATAAAAATGACCACAAGTGACAATTTTGCAGAATTTATGCCTTACGCGTTTGGCCAAAAAATATTTGCAAAAAAGTTGCCAATTTAGTCTCAGTCTATCATTCCACACTTGACGAGATACTCTAGATGAGAAATTTTGGACACTTTGGAGCTCGTTGGTGACAGCAAAAATAGATAAGATAAAAGTGAAAAACAAATTTTACGAAGAAATGTTCCTAACAACTTGTATTGTGTTCCTACCACTAAACAGTGAGTCCCAGACAATTATTTTACACATGAATAGACACGATAGATGCAGAGTAGTTAAACTGAATGTCTGATTTGGCATTCTTGTACAATCTGGGGCAACAATTGAGCTAACCGATAACATAAAAGACCTAAAGTGGACATTATTATAGAATTTTATGCCTTTCGCGTTGGCCAAAAATCATATTTTTCAAAAAAGTTGCCAATTTAGTCTCAGTCTATCATTTCACACTTGACGAGATACTCTAGATGAGAAATTGGACACTTTGGAGCTCATAGGTGACAGAAAAATAGATACGATAAAAGTGAAAAACAAATTTTACTAAGAAATGTTCCTAACAACTTGTTTGTGTCCTACCACTAAACAGTGAGTCCCAGACAATTATTTTACACATGAATAGACACGCTAGATGCAGAGTAGTTAAACTGGATGTCTGATTTGGCATTTTTGTACAATCTGTGGGCAACAATTGAGATAAGATAAAATGACCACAAGTGACATTTTTCCAGAATTTATGCTTCGCGTTTGGCCAAAATCATATTTTCCAAAAAAGTTGCCAATTTAGTCTCAGTCTATCATTTCACACTTGACGAGATACTCTAGATGAGAAAATTGGACACTTTGGAGCTCTACAGAAAAAATAGTACCAATCTGGGGGCAACAATGACAAAAATGTTGGCCAAATTTGGTGACACACTTGAAATAAGATGAGAAACTGGACACTTAGAAAAATAGATAAGATAAAAGTGAAAAAAAAATTTTACGAAAGAAATTGTTCCTAACAACTTGTTTGTGTCCTACCACTAAACATTGAGTCCCAGACAATTTATTTTACACATGAATAGACACGCTAGATGCAGAGTAGGTAAAACTGAATGTCTGATTTGGCATTTTGGTACAATCTGGGGGCAACAATTGAGATAACATAAAAATGACCACAAGTGACATTTTTTCCAGAATTTATGCCTTTCGCGTTTGGCCAAAATCATATTTTCCAAAAAGTTGCCAATTTAGTCTCAGTCTATCATTTCACACTTGACGAGATACTCTAGATGATAAATTGGACACTTTGGAGCTCATAGGTGACAGAAAAATAGATAGATAAAAGTGAAAAAAACAAATTTTTACGAAGAAATGTTCCTAACAACTTGTTTGTGTCCTACCACTAAACAGTGAGTCCCAGACAATTATTTTACACATGAATAGACACGCTAGATGCAGAGTAGGTAAACTGGATGTCTGATTTGGCATTTTTTTGTACAATCTGGGGGCAACAATTGAGATAACATAAAAATGACCACAAGTGACATTTTTCCAGAATTTATGCCTTTCGCGTTTGGCCAAAATCATATTTTCCAAAAAAGTTGCCAATTTTAGTCTCAGTCTATCATTTCACACTTGACGAGATACTCTAGATGATAAATTGGACACTTTGGAGCTCATAGGTGACAGAAAAATAGATAAGATAAAAGTGAAAAAAAAATTTTACGAAGAAATGTTCCTAACAACTTGTTTGTGTCCTACCACTAAACAGTGAGTCCCAGACAATTATTTTACACATGAATAGACACGCTAGATGCAGAGTAGTTAAACTGAATGTCTGATTTGGCATTTTGGTACAATCTGGGGGCAACAATTGAGATAACATAAAAATGACCACAAGTGACATTTTTCCAGAATTTATGCCTTTCGCGTTTGGCCAAAAATCATATTTTTTTCCAAAAAGTTGCCAATTTAGTCTCAGTCTATCATTTCACACTTGACGAGATACTCTAGATGATAAATTGGACACTTTGGAGCTCATAGGTGACAGAAAAATAGATAAGATAAAAGTGAAAAACAAAATTTACGAAGAAATGTTCCTAACAACTTGTTTGTGTCCTACCACTAAACAGTGAGTCCCAGACAATTATTTTACACATGAATAGACACGCTAGATGCAGAGTAGTTAAAACTGGATGTCTGATTTGGCATTTTTGTACAATCTGGGGGCAACAATTGAGATAACATAAAAATGACCACAAGTGACATTTTTCCAGAATTTATGCCTTTCGCGTTTGGCCAAAATCATATTTTCCAAAAAGTTGCCAATTAGTCTCAGTCTATCATTTCACACTTGACGAGATACTCTAGATGATAAATTGTACACTTTGGAGCTCGTTGGTGACAGAAAAATAGATAAGATAAAAGTGAAAAAAAACAATTTTACGAAGAAATGTTCCTAACAACTTGTTTGTGTCCTACCACTAAACAGTGAGTCCCAGACAATTATTTTTACACATGAATAGACACGCTAGATGCAGAGTAGGTAAACTGAATGTCTGATTTGGCATTTTGGTACAATCTGGGGGCAACAATTTGAGATAACATAAAAAAATGACCACAAGTGACATTTTTCCAGAATTTATGCCTTTCGCGTTTGGCCAAAATCATATTTTCCAAAAAGTTGCCAATTTAGTCTCAGTCTATCATTTCACACTTGACGAGATACTCTAGATGAGAAATTGGACACTTTGGAGCTCATAGGTGACAGAAAAATAGATAAGATAAAAGTGAAAAACAAATTTTACGAAGAAATGTTCCTAACAACTTGTTTGTGTCCTACCACTAAACAGTGAGTCCCAGACAATTATTTTACACATGAATAGACACGCTAGATGCAGAGTAGTTAAACTGGATGTCTGATTTGGCATTTTTGTACAATCTGGGGGCAACAATTGAGATAACATAAAAATGACCACAAGTGACATTTTTTTCCAGAATTTATGCCTTTCGCGTTTGGCCAAAATCATATTTTCCAAAAAAGTTGACAATTTAGTCTCAGTCTATCATTTCACACTTGACGAGATACTCTAGATGAGAAATTGGACACTTTGGAACTCATAGGTGACAGAAAAATAGATAAGATAAAAGTGAAAAACAAATTTTACGAAGAAATGTTCCTAACAACTTGTTTGTGTCCTACCACTAAACAGTGAGTCCCAGACAATTATTTTACACATGAAAAGACACGCTAGATGCAGAGTTAGTAAACTGAATGTCTGGTTTGGCATTTTCGTACAATCTGGGGGCAACAATTGAGATAACATAAAAATGACCACAAGTGACATTTTTCCAGAATTTATGCCTTTCGCGTTTGGCCAAAATCATATTTTCCAAAAAGTTGCCAATTTAGTCTCAGTCTATCATTTCACACTTGACGAGATACTCTAGATGATAAATTGGACACTTTGGAGCTCGTAGGTGACAGAAAAAATAGATAAGATAAAAGTGAAAAACAAATTTTACGAAGAATGTTCCTAACAACTTGTTTGTGTCCTACCACTAAACAGTGAGTCCCAGACAATTATTTTACACATGAATAGACACGCTAGATGCAGAGTAGTTAAACTGAATGTCTGATTTGGCATTTTTGTACAATCTGGGGGCAACAATTGAGATAACATAAAAATGACCACAAGTGACATTTTTCCAGAATTTATGCCTTTCGCGTTTGGCCAAAATCATATTTTCCAAAAAAGTTGCCAATTTAGTCTCAGTCTATCATTTCACACTTGACGAGATACTCTAGATGAGAAATTGGACACTTTGGAGCTCATAGGTGACAGAAAAATAGATAAGATAAAAGTGAAAAACAAATTTTACGAAGAAATGTTCCTAACAACTTGTTTGTGTCCTACCACTAAACAGTGAGTCCCAGACAATTATTTTACACATGAATAGACACGCTAGATGCAGAGTAGTTAAACTGGATGTCTGATTTGGCATTTTTGTACAATCTGGGGGCAACAATTGAGATAACATAAAAATGGCCACAAGTGACATTTTTCCAGAATTTATGCCTTTCGCGTTTGGCCAAAATCATATTTTCCAAAAAGTTGCCAATTTAGTCTCAGTCTATCATTTCACACTTGACGAGATACTCTAGATGAGAAATTGGACACTTTGGAGCTCGTAGGTGACAGAAAAATAGATAAGATAAAAGTGAAAAACAAATTTTACGAAGAAATGTTCCTAACAACTTGTTTGTGTCCTACCACTAAACAGTGAGTCCCAGACAATTATTTTACACATGAATAGACACGCTAGATGCAGAGTAGTTAAACTGGATGTCTGATTTGGCATTTTTGTACAATCTGGGGGCAACAATTGAGATAACATAAAAATGACCACAAGTGACATTTTTCCAGAATTTATGCCTTTCGCGTTTGGCCAAAATCATATTTTCCAAAAAGTTGCCAATTTAGTCTCAGTCTATCATTTCACACTTGACGAGATACTCTAGATGATAAATTGGACACTTTGGAGCTCGTTGGTGACAGAAAAATAGAGATAGATAAAAGTGAAAAACAAATTTTACTAAGAAATGTTCCTAACAACTTGTTTGTGTCCTACCACTAAACAGTGAGTCCCAGACAATTATTTTACACATGAATAGACACGCTAGATGCAGAGTAGTTAAACTGGATGTCTGATTTGGCATTTTTGTACAATCTGGGGCAACAATTGAGATAACATAAAAATGACCACAAGTGACATTTTTCCAGAATTTATGCCTTTCGCGTTTGGCCAAAATCATATTTTCAAAAAAGTTGCCAATTTAGTCTCAGTCTATCATTTCACACTTGACGAGATACTCTAGATGAGAAATTGGACACTTTGGAGCTCGTTGGTGACAGAAAAATAGATAAGATAAAAGTGAAAAAACAAATTTTACGAAGAAATGTTCCTAACAACTTGTTTGTGTCCTACCACTAAACAGTGAGTCCCAGACAATTATTTTACACATGAATAGACACGCTAGATGCAGAGTAGGTAAACTGAATGTCTGATTTGGCATTTTGGTACAATCTGGGGGCAACAATTGAGATAACATAAAAATGACCACAAGTGACATTTTTCCAGAATTTATGCCTTTCGCGTTTGGCCAAAATCATATTTTCCAAAAAGTTGCCAATTTAGTCTCAGTCTATCATTTCACACTTGACGAGATACTCTAGATGAGAAATTGGACACTTTGGAGCTCATAGGTGACAGAAAAATAGATAAGATAAAAGTGAAAAACAAATTTTACGAAGAAATGTTCCTAACAACTTGTTTGTGTCCTACCACTAAACAGTGAGTCCCAGACAATTATTTTACACATGAAAAGACACGCTAGATGCAGAGTTAGTAAACTGAATGTCTGATTTGGCATTTTGGTACAATCTGGGGGCAACAATTGAGATAACATAAAAATGGCCACAAGTGACATTTTCCCAGAATTTATGCCTTTCGCGTTTGGCCAAAATCATATTTTCCAAAAAGTTGCCAATTTAGTCTCAGTCTATCATTTCACACTTGACGAGATACTCTAGATGATAAATTGGACACTTTGTGGCTCGTTGGTGACAGAAAAATAGATAAGATAAAAGTGAAAAACAAATTTTACTAAAAAATGTTCCTAACAACTTGTTTGTGTCCTACCACTAAACATTGAGTCCCAGACAATTATTTTACACATGAATAGACACGCTAGATGCAGAGTTGGTAAACTGGATGTCTGATTTGGCATTTTTGTACAATCTGGGGCAACAATTGAGATAACATAAAAATGGCCACAAGTGACATTTTCCAGTTACTAAACTATAAAACAGTGATTCCCATACAATTATTTTACACATTAATGACACCGCTAGATGCAGAGTAGTTAAACTGGATTCTTCTTGGCATTTTAACAATCTGAGTGCAACATTAAATAACATAAAATTACCCACAAGTGACATTTTTCCAGTATTTATCCCCTTCGCGTTTGGCCAAAAATAAACATTTTCCAAAAACGTTGAAAATTTGTCTCATCAAAATTTTCACCTTAAGAATCCTAGATGAAATTGGATACTTTGGGACCATAGGTGACGAAAAATAGTAAGAAAAAAGTAAAAAAAATTTAAAACGAGGAATGTTCAACAACTCCTTTTTTCCCCCATAAACAGTGATCCCAAAATTTTTTTTACACATAAAAAGACACCTGATGCAGAGTTAAAAAACTGATGTCGTTTTGGCTTTTTGGTACAATTGGTGGCAAAATTGAAAAACATAAAATTGCCAATGTGAATTTCCCGAATTTACCCTTTTTCGCTTTTTGGCC
>CAJHNH020006529.1:0-10000 GCA_905116865.2 Candidula unifasciata | reverse complement strand
TTTGAGAAACTGTGAGGTCACTGCAATTTTACGACCGCCGTATTCTGATACTTGTATGAGACTTTTTTTTATTTGACAAGGTCCCAGGTCGACCCAACTTAAAATACGTTGTCATGAAATATCATGAGAGTTCTTGTTCCAGCATTTAAGTTTTGTGTGCACATCCATTTTACCGATCTAGCTTATTTCTGTGCCGGCTGTTAGTTCTTCGCTTCTCAGGCAGATGCACTCTGACTTCGAATGAAGCACCCCTAATTAGTCTACTCCTACGACATGCTTGTTAGGGAGGCAGTGGGCCTATTCTTTTTTCTTTCCACACTGGGGACCTAGAACCCACACGGGAAGGATCCACTGTATGTCCCAGTTCATGCTCCCGTCACTTACGTCTTTTCCAAGTCAGAAGTATAGCATGCTTGTGCTGCAACGTGTTATCGCACTCGTGGTAATCCCAGCATCACAACCTCTAGTGAAGATAGCTCAGTATCGACAAGTCATTTTTTTATGTCGGTTTAGTGATTGTCCCCATTTGTTTAAACATCTCCCATTAACCTATATATATATATGTGTGTGTGTGTGTGTGTGTGTGTGTGTGTGTGTGCGTGTGTATGTGTGCGTGTGTATGTGTGTGTATATGTGTGTGTATGAGTGTGTGTGTGTATGTGTGTATATGTGTGTGTGTGTATGTATGTATGTGTGTGTGTGTTTGTGTATGTGTGTGTGTAATAGCTAAGTTTTCCACCGTGACATGTATAACATTGATTTACATTTACACCATTATATTGTTTGTTTGTTTGTATTTGTGTCATATCGAAGCCTCCCAAAGTGATCGATTATGTCCTTCCCTAGGAAGGGTTGGAATCTTCTTCTTCTTCTTCTTTCTTCACCGGCTGTAAGCTCCAGCAGAAAATCCTGGTTGTTCGTCCATTAAGACTTCAGCTAAGTGGCAGGGTCTGAGTTTTCTTACTGGCTTATTTGTGTGCCCTTGATTGTTCCTTGGTTATTAGTGAGGTAGTGGGTCTGTTCTTGCCCCCCCCCCCCCAGTGGGGCACTGGAGCCACACGGCAATGGGGCACTGGAGCCACACGGCAATGGGGCACTGGAGCCACACGGGGAATGGCTGGAATGATCTCTGGCAGCGGTTCTCGACATTCCTAATGCCGCGACCCTTTCTGACAGTTCTTTAAGTTGTGGCGACCCTTTCTGACAGTTCTTTAAGTTGTGGCGACCCTTTCTGACAGTTCTTTAAGTTGTGGCGACCCTTTCTGACAGTTCTTTAAGTTGTGGCGACCCTTTCTGACAGTTCTTTAAGTTGTGGCGACCCTTTCTTACAGTTCTTTAAGTTGTGACCACCCTTTCTGACAGTTCTTTAAGTTGTGGCGACCCTTTCTGACAGTTCTTTAAGTTAACGACTACGCCACCGATGAAAAGATTATTATCAAAAAAAAAGAAAAACAGGAATTATATATGCATATATATATATATATATATATATATATATATATATATATATATATATATATATATATATATATATATATATATATATATATATATATATACCCTCTATCTTCTTCTCTACGCGAAAAAAAACTAAAATAGCCCAGCTGTGCCAAATTGTTCCATGAACACAAACAAAACAAGAGAGCTAATACTTCAAGAAGTCACAGCTTGCATTTCCAACACAAGTGACATACATCGGCACTGGTGCCTTGTCTGACCTCTCCGTGCAGTGTACTGATAATTAGGCAGCGCAAAGTATGCTTGCTGTCATCTCAGACATCTGTTATATTAACATAGCATAGAGGGGCACAAAGCGTTAGAGTAAAGGATGTCTATGAAATTTGCGTTCAAAATAGAGACTGATTAGGACAAGTCACGTTAAAATAACTGTGCTTTGAGAAATTCATGTTGAAATAACGTTAATATAACGACTATCTTTGATACGGCACGGTAACGTAACAATTGTCTGTGATACGTTTCGTTTAAGTAACGACTGTCTCTGATCCGTCATGGTAACGTAAAGACTGTCTGTGATACTTCACGGTAACTAAAGGACTATCTGTGATACCTCCTCGGTAACGTAACGACTATCTGTATTTACGTTAACGTAATCATTATCGGTGATACGTCACGCTATCGTAACTACTGTCTATGATACGTTACGTTTGCGAAACGACTGTCTGTGATATGTTTCGTTAACGTAACAACTCTCTGAGATACGTTACGTTAACGTAACGACTGTCTGTGATATATTACGTTAACGTAACGACTGTCTGTGATATATTACGTTAACGTAACGACTGTCTGTGATATGTTACGCTAAAGTAACGACTCTCTGAGATACGTTATGTTAACAGAAATTTGTCTATCTAATATTAATCCTCGTATGAAGGATAATTTGTCGTTCACATGTCGATGTTTTCCCTCCCGGGAGCTGGTTGGAGACAAAAGGCCCTGGTAGAGGTTTAAAATCATCAGTACAATCGCACACTTTACTTGAGAAGTCAGCAAACTGTTGCTAGAGTACAAATCGATTGGCAACTGGGAGTCTACACAGTTCTGTACTGGAGCCCTTCTACCGTGTTTTCCCGAAAATAAAACCCGGTTTCATAGCAATTTTTGTTTCAAAAATGTTCTTGGGTTATTTACAAGGAAGCGTTGTTTCTCCGGCACACACAAAAATCTAAATTTTTTTTTTCGTACACTGTTCTGCTTCTTTCAAACTCTTGAACGTGATATTTGCCTAGAAAAAAAAAAAAAAAAAGAAAGAAAAAAAAATGCTGCAGTTGGTTCTGCAATGTCCTGTGAAGGATACGCAACTAACTTTTTTTTTCATTTCTTGACACACTTGTTGTGTACCTTAAATTATGAACCACGACGCCCGGCGCTCTAGCGTAGTTGGCTAAACCGGATTGCGCGGAGACCGGGTGACGAATTCCTTGTGGTCCGGGTTCACTCCCGGGGGTAGGCAGAAAAGCCAAATTTCTCCCAGATTTACAGTATTTAGGAATAAACTCACAGGGAGCAAGTACAGAAGGGATCTACCAGTCGTCAGTAGAAATTATCCTCGTCGACAAGTGTTTCGGCCCACGATTCCTAGACACTTTCGGATGTGGGCCCACCTGAGTTCATGAAGCTCAGGGCTGGTACCCTGCTGCACGAAATTACCGGATGGTGTTTTTCTTTCGGATAGGGACAAGACGACTTGGTGGTTTGCAGAAGGTACTGTGAGATAAGAAGTCTTCGCGGCAGCCTAATTAAAGCAGTCAGCATACCTGGACGACCGAGCGACAAGCTTACGATTGGTTTACCGGACACATGTTGGACTTTTATTAGCAGGTGGCAGAGGATCACTGGCAGACAATTCGGACACGATGGACTTTCAAGGGGTGAGAAACCCTTTTCCGCTAGACACCCGGACCAGCTCACCGAGGCCCGTCCCCTACGTTGTTGCGTTGCGTTCAAAGCCAGCTCGAGGCCCTTTCGGCTACCTCGCCCAGTTTTTTTAGTGTTCGTTTCCGTTCATTACCGCGCAATCCTAGTTCTTTAACCACATTGTAGAGCGAAGTGGAAACGAGGCCTCTCGCTCCCACTTCGACGGCAAAGACCCGTACCGTGTAAGCCTCGTTTCTCCTCAGACCGGCTGCTAAATCACTGTATTTCTCGAGCTTATACATGTGATTCTCTTCCATACGCGACTCATACGGGACAGTCAGCTCAATCAGGATGAGCTGCCGTTTTTGCGCAGAGTGGAGAACTATGTCAGGTCGCAGGCCGGTCTTACGGATTAACTCGGGGTACCTTTCATGGCTCGGCAGATCAACCGCCAGTAACCAGTCCCTCGCAGAGTCTAGCACAGATGGAGCGAATGCGTTTTGGTTGACCTTACCTTTTGGAACCTGCCCAGCCTTGAGGAAACGAATGGGGACGATGGTAGAACTGGCTCTGGCGTTAGCCCTCATTCTAGCCTGGTCAACAACGGCTGATAACTCTTTTAGCACCTTGTTGTGTCGCCAGGTATAACGGCCTTGCCCTAAGGCTTTCCTGCAGGCGGACAGGACATGCTCAAGAGTTTGCTTCGATTTGCACAACGGGCAAGTCGGATCGTTAGTCGCAGACCATTTAACCATGTTAACACCGGACGGTAATACATCGTACGCCGAACGAACGATAAAGCTCAGTCGCAGCGGGGTCATCCGCCAGATCTCACCCCATGTGAGTATTCTTGGCAATGCGCTCTCCAGGCTGACCCAATGGCCCTGCTGCGACTGCTGGGCTGCTTTCTGAACCCGAACCTCGTTTTCGTTGTCCCTCACCATTTGTATTACCATGTCTCGGCGTTCTATGGCTGAAGCTTTTGACCACCAATTGACCTTCCCGTGCCCTAGGCCTCGACGGTCGGTTTGAGTGTATCCCATTATCTCCTTCAATTTTAGTGCATTCGGGGCAGATTCTATCGCATCGAGGACCCTCCACTTCTGGCCAGTCTTTAGAGCGGGCTGGACAGCGATGACATTTGGGTCTGAAGACTCGCGCAAGAGCATGGCGAGCCTTACCTTGCCAACTTTAAACTCTTCGGTTATCGATTTGAACGGGAGTACCAGCTTAGCCTGCTTGCAATACAGAGCCACGTCGGTCAGACAAGGCGGTGCACCAATCCACTTTCTTAAGGCTGTGTTGATTTTCCTCTCCATGGTTTCCACTGCAGTCATCGTCACCTCGTAGACTAACAGTGGCCATAGGAGTTTCGGAATCAACATGAATTGGAGACACCATACCTTGAATTTCCCGATCAGCCTGCAATGCTCGATCGCGAGCAGGCCTGTAGCCAGTGACTCGTGTATTCGCCGGACCTCCGCTCTATCAGATAACTTTGAGTCGTAAACGCGACCGAGGCTCTTCACCGGTTCATCCAGAACCGTAGGGATCTTGTTCCTTGCCACCGTAAAACTGGTTGCCACCACCCGACCCTTAAGGATAGACAGACTCCTCGACTTCTGCGGTTTGAACTGCATACCGCTCCATTGGACCACCGCGTCCAATCTTCCCAGGTTCGTGCGGGCAGACTCCTCGCTGCCCGTTATAATAGTCGTGTCATCCATAAAGGCACGTAATGGTGGCATCTAGAGATCCCCTATTTGGAGGCCCAGCCAGTAGCCGGCCGCCCTGTCCAACATGATCTGCATGGCCATGACAAACAGTATTGGTGAGATCGTACACCCCATAGCTATCCCAATCTGCAACTCAGTCCACCTCGTGGTAAACGTCGAGGTAGAGAAACGCAAAGCGAACTTAAAAGAAATATTGCTCGATCATTTGATTGATCTGTGCCGGTACGTGAAACATGCGAAGGGCTCGCCACAGTAGCCTATGGGGGACTGCCCCGTAGGCGTTGGCTAAGTCCAACTATATCACGTGCAATTGGGTTCTCTCATGCTTGGCTCTCTGGATAGCCTCCCAAATCATGGTCGCGTGTTCAAGGCACCCAGGAAAGCCTGGAATACAACCCTTCTGAACACTCGTATCGATGTACTTGTTAGCCATCAGATACTGTGTGAGCCGGCGAGCCATGACCGAGAAGAATATCTTACCCTCGACATTCAACAGCGAGATGGGCCTGAATTGGGAAAGACTCTTCGAGTCCTGCTCTTTGGGAATGTAGACCCCATTTGACTTTTGCCACTCAGGACATATGTGATTACGGATCCACGCTTGTCTCAACAAGACGTGAAGCATTTTTAGGATTTTCGGGCAGCGCTTGTAAAAAACGTGCGGAACACCGTTCGGACCTGGGGCAGACTTGCCGCTGGCCTTTTTGACAACTTCCTCAACCTCAGACCAAAGGGGAGGTATCATTTTAAATCGTACCTTCGGCACCGAAGGCTGCTTGAGGCCGCTAAGGATCTCTGGATTGTCATCGAGAGGCTCTCTCCTCTTTTTGTCGGAGTACATTTTGCGTAGATGTGACTCAAGTTCTTCCTGACTGACAACCAGTCCCAGACTTCGGTTGCTCGAATAGACCTCGGGCAAACTGATTCGGGTCCCTAAAGAATTTCTCTCGCTCCCTTTTGGTTCTTCGTCTGTTGTTACAGAAACGCTCGGCGCGACAGAGGGCACTGTGTCTGTTCTTTAAATGCAACCAGACTTCATACAGCCCCTCCCGTTCGCTACCTGTAGCGGCTTTGAACCGTTTTCTGAGGGCATTCTTGTCTGCCCGACACTTCAGCATGTCCCTCTGCCTCCTGCTAGTATTCTGCTTGGCACCCGGCTGTGCCTTCTCCACTGTCCCGAACTCACGGGAGCAGTGTTCATATAAAACATCACCAAATTTTGTAAGCTTGTCGCCTAACTACTTCTTGTTTAAATCTTGTTTAAGTACCTCACATAATGTAGCCTCCAACTTACACCACACCACCTTTTCGCTCGCAGGTGGAAACCTGATCTTGGAACGCACTTCCTCAGAAATCATCAAAGCTGCTCCTCCGCAGTCGACGTCATGGGCCTCTCCGGGCGAGTAGGGTTCACCCTGCCCGTCGTTCCCTGACGACTCAGAAACTACCACAGGAGTAGTAGTTTTGCGACGGCGTTTACTGCGGGGAGCACCCTCGCATTTCATTCTTCCGGCATGCGTTCTCAGACCATGCAACCCCGTGAAGCTCTTTCCACATGTACAGAGCCAGTCCGGACGTTGAGCGAGTATCTGAGTCCGGGGGCTAGCATTGTCGTCACCGAGAGTATCAATTTGATTGGGCCCTTCATTCTCCCCCCCCCCCCCCTTTTCGGAGGGCCCTGGGGGCATATTTCTATGTGGTTGTACGAAATCGGAGGTATTATACTGTGTTAGGGGTGATCAACCCGGTCCACAGTCGACATCTGTCTCCAGATGTCAGTTTATCCCCCCGGCGATACAGGGGGGCCTGTCTTTCCATAGGTGTCACAAGGTCTTTTCCGAGAGTCACCAGTCTTTCCTGGTAGTCTTGTGGGCTAGCCACGTACAATAGGAATAAACTCACAGGGAGCAAGTACAGAAGGGATCTGCCAGTCGTCAATAGAAATTATCCTCGTCGACAAGTGTTTCGGATGTGGGCCCACCTGAGTTCATGAAGCTCAGGGCTGGTACCCTGCTGCACGAAATTACCGGATGGTGATTTATCATGGAATAAAGGCCCGAAAGGTTGCGATATCCATAATACCGAGCCTAAGGGTTGACAACTCATGGCTTCTGGATACTAAAACAATGTGAACCACAACCGTTCATTATTAAGTGCGCACCGGTAGTGTCTTTACTCCCACTACCCATTCGACCTTGGGGGGGGGGTGGGGGGGGGGGGGGGGGGTGTTTGCACACGGTAATACCATGTTTTTTCAGCACTTCTTCGCAGACCAGAAACTGTTCGCCGAAAATGTCCTCCTAATCGTTTAGTGATTACAGCGGAAAACCAACCTGAGAAACCGAGTGAATGTTATGGCAGCGCTTAGGCTCTCTGAAACAACACTCTAGCAAATAGTGTCAGCAAATATCTCATTAGCTCGAAAATTGTAGTTGTTTAACATTGTATTAGTTTCTGTCTTAGCGGTCGGCCGAAGTGTGAAATGTTTCTCCAATGTTTCCTGTCCCGCATGTGTAACAAGTTTCAAAAACACTGATTTTGAGAGTCAGTATCACACATATCTGTCAGTCTGTGGTCATGTGTTAACATCTTTTTCAATGCAGGATTTTCGTTGTTTTTCCAATTGGACTGGGCTTCTATGCCAGAAGACAATTTATCAGAAATGTCAGAAAGAGACAGTGATTACATTCGTTCACAGTACAAGAAAAAAGACACTGGAACATTTTTGTAACAACTGGAAAACTTTGTGAAAAGAGACACAGGGAAGACGTGAGAACATTCTTGCCAGCCTTTTGTCGTGGCGTGGACTGGTGTCAGCACACAAACTGATGCATGCTGTTGGGTATCGCAAGTTGTGGAGAGACACGATCACAGAAGCTAACTGGCAAATTACGATGATGATGATGATGAGATGATGATGATGATGATGATAGTTCCCTGTATAAACCCACTACAACAGGTATCAGGAAACTTCAAAGATAATGTTGCGGGTGTGATTATTTCCACATTGAACATCTATTATTCAGTGATCGAATATTCTGGAGAATAAAACCTTTTATCCGACAGCAGCTGTATCGCAGTTGATAGAATTTGTCCACGCCGGTCTGAGGCTCATACGTTCGCATCTACATCGTGAAAGTTTATGCTGGTTCGTTAGATCTATTTCAGTTAGCCACGTTTAACCTCTGACTGGGGAGCTAGCCTCGTCCTTGTCATTATCGGTTATAATTATGGCAACAAATTGTGTTGCTATTTCAGTGGGTAGTGTTTGGTGCCAGTATTTTATGTCTCCGGTGTCAGTCTGGCCGGCCAGGTCGTGTCCGTCTCATTGTCCAGGCTTGGATCTGATTCGGTGATGTGTGCCTTATTGTCCAGGCTTGGATCTGATTCGGTGATGTGTGCCTTATTGTCCAGGCTTGGATCTGATTCGGTGATGTGTGCCTTATTGTCCAGGCTTGGATCTGATTCGGTGATGTGTGCCTTATTGTCCAGGCTTGGATCTGATTCGGTGATGTGTGCCTTATTGTCCAGGCTTGGATCTGATTCGGTGATGTGTGCCTTATTGTACCATCTGTTAGTGGTGTTACTGCCATTGACTGGTCTGTCTCCTGAGCCATTCACGGTGATATTGCTGTACTATTTATTCGTATTATTTTAGTAGCTGTCTGCCGTATGGCAGTCTCATCACGCACCTTTACTTCCGGATTACTTTCCCAAAATCCCCGCGGTGTTCTGATACTGGGGTGTTCTGAATGGTGGCTCTCGTTTGTCTAGAGGCCTAGCCCTCGGTTCAAACATCCATTCAGCCTATCTCAGGAATGAGGTGACTCGAGCTCTGACTCCTCAGGGTTACTACAAACTCTTGGGTACTACTCGGCCAGACATCCTCATTACTGATTTGGCCGCAGACTAGTAACCAACGTTAACACAGTCGAATATTTAAACACAGTAGGTCTGACAAGACATGAATACACTTCTGACTGCGACAAATGATTTCACCAAGATAACTTTCTTTCAAGAGGAAGAAATCTTGTGAACAAGAAACATGATGTAATAATTTCACTGTGAAAAAGGAAAACGAAATGCAGAACAAAGAGACCCCAAATTATGGTTCATGTCTTCACAGAATTGAGACTAGAGAATGAGTCTCCATATGTTGTCTCGGTCATTTCCAAACTCACTATCGCTGGGAGAGTAGAGACGGATTACGAGGGCACATCTGGGTTCTGGCTGCCAAAGTGTTCCTTAGTTGTAACAACTTATCTGTTTCAGATCCTGCAGCTCCTCAGTGTGTCGAATGGTCGGTCTCTGCAACGTCTCGTTTCTCTGAGTGTCTGTGTACGACGATAATTCTCCTCAGGGACCGATCGAAAGACGAGCAAGACTTAACTGAAACTTGTTGACGTCGGCTTCACAAATAGCCTGGCATAGCAGACAAAGGCAGGTCAATACGAGTTGGTTTCTTTCCAGTTGATAGTTAGCTGGAGAACTGGACTACCACACGGACGCATGCTGGATCTTCAAACATCCTGCAAACAGCAAGGCAACACACATAAGCCAACCTCACCTAGCGTACTCCGCTAATCACACTCCTCCCACTCTCCTTAAATGCTCAGAGGTAAATGTGGGCTAGTCTACACCATTAAAGTTGACTTTATACATCTCGGGAGCCCCACAGTTCCTCCGAGTGATCACCATAACTAGCCCGACGTTTCTATTCACTCCAACAGTTTCTGAATCCTGTTTCGTAGCGAAAGCCAGTCAGATCTCTATCAGTCCCCATACCGCTATATATTCCCTCTTCACCTGTTGGACAGATATAATTCTAATCCCTACCTACCACAGTTGGGGCGAGGATATGGCTCAAGCACGCAATAAAGCGGTCAAAC
>CAJHNH020006528.1:0-11894 GCA_905116865.2 Candidula unifasciata | reverse complement strand
TCGACTGCGCTAACGCGGCCGCCGATTTCGCCTAAGTGCTGGGAGTAACCTAAGACCAGAGTATTTCGATTTGCGGTGACCGTCACTCTTTCTCCGCGTCACCCGTTGACTTGAAGAAACCCGAGCCTTCTATTTAATGACTTTGTGTTCTGGATCGATGCCGTGACCCAGTTTCAAATCCCTAATTGGGTCACATAGCCACCAACGTAAAGACCTCCAGCTTCTGAGGTGTCCCCAGGCTTAGAGGAGGTAACGATTTTAAGAATGAGTTTTTGCTGGCAGAGACAAAGATGGCTGGACGGGGGTTTCTTTGTGCCGAGGGACATAATGGCCAGTGTGCCTGGTTGTTAACTGAGCAGCCTGGGGTTTTTATTGTGATGCGGGGGTCGATCCAGGATAATACAATTTGTTCCAGAAGTTTAGATCAAGTCCTCTTCTTCGACTCCGACTTCATCTTCTTCTTTTACTTTCTGAGACTGCTTTTTGTCACATCTGCATCATTTGGTTCACGATTGCAGTTTTTACGCAGACCTATGGGAATCGTCGCCAGTGCTACTGTGTTCGTGATATGTGCGACTTTACGGCAGGCGTTCAGCTATTCTGCTAGAAAGAGACCCAACTTTATGGGATAAAATCCGATGCAATTAAGTAATCTTCTCGACTTAATCTTTAATCTTTTCCTCTTTCCTTTTCTTCTTCTTCTTCTTCTTCTTCTTCTTCTTCTTCTTCTTCTTCTTCTTCTTCTTCTTCTTCTTCTTCTTCTTCTTCTTCTTCTTCTTCTTCTTCTTCTTCTTCGTCGACTTGTTGTTGTTGTTGTTGTTGTTGTTGCTGCTGTTGTTGTTCTTCTTCTTCTTTTATTTCTTCTTCTTCTTCTTTTTGTTCTTCTTCTTCTTCTTCTTCTTCTTCTTCTTCTTCTTCTTCTTCTTCTTCTTCTTCTTCTTCTTCTTCTTCTTCTTCTTCTTCTTCTTCTTCTTCTTCTTCTTCTTCTTCTTCTTCTTCTTCTTAGCGTGTACCGGCTGTAATATCTGGAAAGCTCTGGTAGTTCGTCTACTTCGGGAGATCCAGATCTTTTCATCATAAGCTCCTGCACTGGTAGTTGTTCTGCCTGCATTCTTATCAGATGACCAAACCATTTGATCTTGTGGTTCTCAATGACTTTTCTGCGCGTTGTTGTTCCCACAGTCTGATAATGTCACTTCTAAATATCTTGGATGTTCAAGTTAGCAGCTTTTCTCAGGCGTCAAATTTCACAGGTGTTAATTTTACGTGCCTAAGCCTGGAACCGGTAGCACAGTATTGGTATCAAAAATGCTCTTTATAATCTCTGTCCTGGCGCCCATACCTATGTGTTGGTGCCCTAACAACGGTGACAGTTAATATATAAGTCCACTGGGTACTAGGCAATGTCTGAAAAGGGTGACTGGCGTGATATTGGCCATTTGACATACCCAGTGCCGATACTATGCACCCTGTGTCCCAGTTATATGAAAATGGTCTTCTTATTGATTTGTGATTTTATCAACACAAACACACACACATACAGGGGCAGCGTTAGCGCAGTCGATAAGAAGCTCGCTTTCAAATCCTGCTGCGACTCGCTGCAGCCCACGGTCGGTGTTCTCCCAGCTTCTAGGAAATGTGTACCATAGTTGACACTCTGGGGTATATGGAGGAATGTCGATGTAGCTACAGAGTTACGCGTGGACGGCGGCACAGGCGGACAATTCTTATCAGCTGTCCATACTAGTGGCAGAGCACTTATGGTTTATAACCGTGTGCAATGACGCTGGTTCACATCTCCCGACTTTACCTTCTCTCTCTCTCTCTCTCTCTCTCTCTCTCTCTCTCTCTCTCTCTCTCTTTTCTCTCGCTCTCTCTCTCTCTCAGACACAAACACACACACACACGCACGCACACACACACACACACACACAACCGACCACGTTCAAGCATGGTGAAGACAGGTTCGGTTATAATTATTTTTCTGCCTTCTATCCCCCAATAGAGTAAAGGCCCTCAAACAACTCACACCACGTCGCCATGCTGCTGACCCCATGACCTTCCCATATTTTAAACTTCCCTCTCTAGCTCCCTTCTCCGTTTGCATTTTGGGCTATCTTTATTTCTATGCCCTTGTGGGTTCCAGTGCAAAGACATTTTGGTTATATTGTTCTCAGGTTTTCTCAGTGTGTGTCCTTTCCAACGCCAGCGTCTTTTCTTCTCCTCTTGATCCACTGGAACTTGTTTAATTATCTCCCAAAGTTCTACATTGGTGATTCGATCATACCATTTAATTCCCCCTATTCTGCGCAGGCACCACTTAATGAATGTTTGTAGTTTATTAGTAACTGCCTTGGTTGTTCTCCATCTCTCTGCCCCATACAGCAGTACTGATTTGGCATTAGAATTAAACATGTTAAGTTTAGTACTAGTTTTACTTTCTTTGACCTCCATACATTTCCTAGGTTATAATTATGGTCTGATTTTATTTTACGCCTAGTTCAATGGCTTAAACGGTTTTTGTGTGCCAACAGTGGTGGCTAATCGTCTATAACTTTGTGAGATTTTGTCATTTCTGAACATGTCTGTATCGTCTCTGCCGGTCCTTTGGTTATGGTGGGGATTTCATTTTGTATTGCTTGACCATCTTACAGGCTCAACTTCCTCTGTCTTGGGTATGGCTGTTATTTACACTTAGGTTGTTCACCTTAAAGTGGTGATATTCTTCTTGAAGTATAGTCTCTTATCGTCTGTTCTTGAGGTACCTGTCCTTGTTTAGTTAATCTTTTCCTGTTGAGTGCTTCTTCTGACTTTCTAACCCCCAATAGAGCACACGTCCAAAACCAACTCACACCACGTCGTTCTATACTTCGCTATCGCATGCAGCTCTCCCCATGTCTTCTACATCTTTTTGACTTCATTGTAAAGCTCCCTTCTCCTTGTCCTTGTCTCCTGTTGGGGGCGGGGAAAGGGTCCTGATATAAGTCAGTCCTACTGAGACTCCATGTCGTCCTCTGGGCGTCAAGACAAGTATCCAGACTGTCACTAAAACTGCCATGTATCAGGTTTGAGGTTTGAGGTTTGAACAACGGGTCAAGATCATGGCACACAGGTAGTAACCCATAAGTGCTCCGTTTTACTTCTAACTAATGTCTGAGTCCTAAGAATCTCAGCGCAGTGTACGGGCTCCGTAGCACCGGTGAGGTTCCTGAAATATTTTGGGTAGATTATTATCTCCAAATTTTGCCCAGGCAGCGCCGTTAGGCTACTCTTTTCAATTTCCGACTGCCAAGAGATTTTTTTTTGCGTGCGATCTCACTACCTAGAGACCAGGGCAAATTACTAGAAGTCCACTTGAAAAAATCCCACCCTTCACCGGGGCCTGAACCCGGGACCTCTAACACTCAAGGCGGACACCATGCCTCGAGACCACGCAGCCCCCTACCATGTTTAGGTGCTCAGTCTTATCTCTAGCTCATGTCTGAGTCGGAAGAATCTCAGAGCAGTGCACGAGCTCTGTAGCACCGGTGAGGATCCTGAAAATACTACTATGTACCGACCGATCTTATTAAAGCTGTCTTGACTAATTGATTTGATTGAGTCCACTGCTAGCAAGTTTCCGAGCAATCTTATCGTGCATTCAAAAAGAAAACTGTTGACAGGATATGTCAGTCACCTCTACCTAGAATCTGGGTCAATTAAAAGTGGTTAGCTATTGATGGCAGGCTTTCATTGATTTTTTTTTTTCCTTTCAAAATCTATAGACAGGCTTTGATGTTGAGGAATGGTGGGGCGGAGGTGTACAGGTGGGATGGAGAATTGTCTGCACGTTTATGTCTTTCCAGAAAAAAAAAGTGTTACATTCTGCTACAGCAGCGGTTCTGAAACTGGGTGCCGCGGCTCCCCGTCCTGAGATCAGCGAAGTTTTAAACAGAAATACCGCGAAAAAAGCCACTATGAATTCTGGATGCAGGTGTATTCAGGAAACCATACTGATGAAAGGCAGCGGTGCATTCTCAACGTACACTAACCTAGAAAAACAAAACAGATACAGGAGCAAACTTTCTGGGTCAGGTGATATGAGGGTACAATTGACTAGACTTCCGATAAACATAAAGAACAACAAGGGAAAATGCATCCAGAGTTTCATTTATAGCATAAACGACAAATGAAAATTATATTTGCACTGTTTGAATTTCTTTTCCTAAGTATTCAAACCGCTTTAAGGGTATGTGTGTCGCGATATTTTTAAATTTTTTTTTGTCCGACAAGGGTGGCGGGGAGAAAAACGTTTGAGAACCGCTGTGCTAAAGGTAGACATGGGAATGAAAGCTACTGGCACTGGCGAGTAAGAGTAAGTAAGAGTAAGTAAGAGTAAGTAAGAGTAAGTAAGAGTAAGTAAGAGTAAGTAAGAGTAAGTAAGTCTTGAAAGAAACTGACTCACGAAGACAACTGATTGCAGACATCAGACAGAGGCAATATACATTATTTGGTCATGTGATGAGATGGAGAAAACTGGAGTACGCCGTGACAGTAGGAAAGTTGGAGGGGAGGAGAGGCAGAGGGAGACCGGGAGAACAGATGCTGGACAGTTTGACATCATGGTATGGAGGATCATCTGTGTCAGAGTTGATTGAAAGTACACGAGATAGGAGGTTGTGGATAGATATGACTACCACACGACATGGACTTGAAGAAAAAGATTCAACACATTATTATTATTATTGTTGTTAATAATGTTGTTGTTGTTATTATTATGCTTAATGGCAACTGAATATAATACTGCTGTTGAAACAATGTGAAATGCATAAACACCTTTTCTGAGGACGAATTTCTATAAATGGGGTCAATTGCTTCTCAGTCACGGGAGGTTAAAGGAGGAAGGGGGCGGGGGAGGTGGTTGATTAGGATCCTTCCTTAAAATTAATATATATGCGTAAGGGGGGGGGGGGAGAGGGGGGGGGGGTTCCCCACGCCTACGTCTATATATTGGGAATCGCCGTGGCGGAGCGTCTAGACGCGGATCGGAAGGTCGTGGGGTTCGCTCCTTGGCGGAGCCGGGCTTCTTCAAAATTGACCTTGGCTCCCAGGTCGACCCAGCCTTGAGTGGGTACCTGGTGCAGTCCTGGGAAGTAGAGGCAGCCGGCGTGATGCTGACCACGTCACCCATCTTGTGCCGATTGGTCTATAAAATATAGGTCTAGCCCTACATGCCCTATATGCCTAAAGGCGTGGAAAAGGGCCCTTTACTTTACTAAGCCTATAAATTGAGTATTTAGAAAAAACCGAAAGTAGGTGGACAGACATATATAGTAACAGAATCATCGACATTCAGGGAGACAGAAAGAGATAGGAATAAAAAAACAAAAAGGCTGCAGAGACAGATTGACTATAGACCGACGGGGGGCAAAACATTCAGGCAGGCAGACATAGAGATAGACAGAGAGATCGACCGATCGACAGAAGGGGACAGACAGACAGTATACGCCAAGGACAAGGAACTACAGTCATCCATGAAACCGTTCCCAAGCGACATTCTATAATGTAATCCGGGTCCTCTGTCGCACACATCTTAGAGCTGACTGCCTCTCTCTTTCTCCCCCTCCCCCCTCTCTTTTTCTCACTCTCCCTCCCTCCTTCTCTTTCCTGGTATTGTTGAAGAGGAAACGCGGTTGCCAGGGTAACCAGTGGAACCCAGGTTTTCAAGACGTCCGGAGACACCAGGGAGAAGAAAGATTAGGAAATTACAGGGCACATAGGACGCGTGTTGTCGGCACCATGGTGTGAGGGGGAGCGTGTGTTTGTGTGAGTGTGTGTGTGTGTGAGTGGTGAGTGTGTGTGAGTGTAGGAAATGTCAACGTCCATTAGGGCTAGAGCTGTGACAGCGAATCTGGCGTATATGTGTGTTTGTGTGAGCTGGCGTATATGTGTGTTTGTGTGAGCTGGTGTGCGTGTGTGTTTGTGTGAGCTGGTGTGCGTGTGAATGTGTTCTTCATTTGCTGACTTTAATCTGTGTGCGTGCCAGAGACGGAATGAATGTGCGTGTGTGCGCGTGTGTGTGTGTGCGTGAATGACTGACTCAGAGAAAGAGATAGAGATTGAGAGATTGAGAGAGAGAGAGAGAGAGAGAGAGAGAGAGAGAGAGAGAGAGAGAGACAGACAGACAGACAGACAGACAGACAGACAGACAGACAGACAGACAGACATACAGACAGACATAGACAAAGAGGAGAAATATACATTTTATTTAGATTGAAACTGACAGAGTATATGTGTAAGTGGGTGATAGTATGCGAAATTCTTTTCCTTCTTTATTTTCCTCTTTCCTCCTCCTCTTCTTCTTCTTCTTCTTCTTCTTCTTCTTCTTCTTCTTCTTCTTCTTCTTCTTCTTCTTCTTCTTCTTCTTCTTCTTCTTCTTCTTCTTCTTCTTCTTCTTCTTCTTCTTCTTCTTCTTCTTCTACTACTTCGTCTGTACTTGCTCATAAAAAGTTTGTTAGCTCATTGTTCTACTGTTCACAGCTAGGCTGAGATATCTGCATTTTTCGGCCGAACGCATCCAATTTCAGCAAACCTCTAGTTAGTCGCCTTTTACTACATGCTTGTTGAAGGTATGTAGCGTGTCTGCACTTTTCTTTTCCATTATGGAGCCCCTGGGAAGTATGCCCAGTTACAATTGTATATATGTGTAAGGGTGTATGTGTGTGTAATGGTGTATCTATGTATAAGGGTGATTATGTAGTGAAAGCTATCTGCTAAGTTTTGTGAGCTTTCTAAGCTGCAGAGAGGACTCACCCTCTCCCCCTCAAAAAAAAAAAAAACAACCTCAAAATAATTCATAGACTACGTGCCAGAGGCATGGTGCCAGGTAGGCGGGGGAGGGGGGCAGGGGCCGACCAAGACGATATAAGTGACTCCTTGAAAATGAAAGTACACAATGCGAAAGACCGTGTTCTTTGCAAGCCAGACTGTGATGGGAACGACGTCCTAAAAAGAACCTGTTACATGATGACGTGGAAGGAGAGACTGTCACTCCCACATTCAGTGTTTCGTCGAAAATAAAGCCAGGTTTTATATTAATTTTGCTTCGAAAATGCGCTAGGTTTTTTTCCCCCTCTGAGAGGCAAGGAACCAGCAGTCTGCACACAGATGAATCAAATCTGTAAATGGGATGCAAACGCAACACTCAGGTTCTGCAGTCCAAAAGTGGATAAACAACCAGAACTTTCTGCCAGAGTTTACAGCTGGTGAACAAGAAGAAGAAGAAGAAGAAGAAGAAGTTACTTGCAGGATAACTTCACTACTCTTTTTATCTGCCCAGTGTATTTTCATCATTCGTCTATAAAACCACATCTCTGCCGTTTTTAGATGATTAGTCACTAATTATTTAATGTCCAATAATCACTTTTGTATATCAGGGTATAATTTATACAGTTCCCGAGAGTTATCTTTCCTGTCTCAATTGACAAAGAAAGATTGCATATGCCATATACTATTCATTTTATAAAAATGCTTCTTTTGCTTGAGTCTTCCTTTATTCACACTCATTAATCAATCTTCTATGTGCTGTTATCATAGTGCACAAGAAGTTAATCATTTGAGCTTGCTTGAGGTTTACTATCCCAGTAACTTTGATGTGGCATTTGGAAGAATCCGTTTTCTTTGTAATCACCCTTATTTCTGTTTTTTTTTTTTTTGCTGTTCAAACTAAGACTCTGGTTTTGACTTTCTGTTACATATGTCCATAATTTATTGTCACTGTGTTTTTTTTTTTCAATGATCAAAACTATTAGGACATTCTGTTTTTACTATATTGCCACTTCCCAGCTTGTCCCCTCCAGCGCCATCGTCTATGCCTCTCTTCACAGCATTTCATTTCCCCAGAAAGATATTGGTACCATAGAAGATGAAACTCTTTCTTGGCTGCTCAAGATGGGGACAGAGCGCTTTATGGAAGTGTCCTGAGTGCAATGATATCCGTCTTTGAAACTACCCCAGTTCAGCCCTTCGCCGTTAAAATGTTAACATTTTTGATCATCTGCAAGAGACAGATTGGCTGCAGGCGCCCACTACCTCCTGTACCAACATTGTGTGGCCAGGAAGCAATCAATCTTTTCCTAAGCGCACCCCCCTCCCCCCCAAAAAAAAATCTTTTCCTAAGTGAAGTCCCGGGAAGTAAAGGCGGCCGGCGTGATGCTGACCACATCACCCATCTTGTGCTGATTAGTCTATAAAAATATAGGTCTAGCTCTATATGCCCTATACACCTAAAGACGTTGAAAAGGATCCTTGACTTTTATCTTTTTTGTAACACCTGTGAAATGAGATGCCTGAGAAAAGTTGCCAAAATTAACCATGCGAGACCGAATGAGAACCGATACAATCAAACAGAATATGGGAGCTACACTCTATGAGAAAATATATCGAGAAACAGGTCAGATAGTCAGAACATTTCGTTAGAATATAGCGAGGAGCGGCTGGCCGAATGGTTCGAATGCGGGGCTCTCAAACGGGAGACCCGGGTTCGAATCCTCGGTAAGGCTGGGAAAAAATCCTTAACTGCACAGTCGTGGCGACAGAACTAGCCATGCGGCCGTAAATCCTCAGACTCAAAGACCCCCCTGCCTACAACGTAGTAGTGGTACCAAAAGGCAGTAATTGGCAGTGAGAATATAGCAGAAACACCAGCTACAGGGGCTGCCCTCCAAGAGGAGTCAGTTTACACGAGAGACAAAGGGTGTCCAAGACTAATATGGGCTAACTCAAGTTGCGCACCCTATACAGGACATTGCAGAACCAACCTCAGCATTTTTTGTTTGGCTGTTGTGGTTTTCCTAATCAAGTTTACGTCCAGTAGTTTGCCATTGCTTTCTAGACAGTCGGCATCTCGATACCACTTTCGAAACCAACGCAAGGCGCAAGACCCGGGATCGAACCCGGCACCCCGACGTTACAAAGCGTGTACGTAACGCCTAAGCCACAGACGCCGACATGGACTGATTACATTTGTTTGTAAAACAGGAAATGACAAAAGCCAGCAGTGACGCCGGAACATCAGGGCTTGAGCTCTGTGACGCACCCCCCCCTCCCCCCCACCAGGGGCCACAAAAAGCTTCGCCCGCCTCCACAACCCTTCTTTAAACTGTAATGGGAATATGTTGCCCACCACATCCATTTATATAAGTTTTTTTTTACAGTTTTTGTTTACATGTTTCATATTATTTAAAATACACTGCTACATTTATTTGCAATTTAGCACATTATTATTATTATTATTATTATTATTATTATTATTATTATTATTATTATTATTATTAATTACTTAAGCAAGGCTTAGGCCCATCGACCCCCACCACAATTTGTAAGGACGCCGAGCTCCTTCAATGTTTTGTTTGAATCGGCGCTCCTGTAGCCAGCGCCGCCTATCGAGGGCGGAACAATCAACAGTTCCTCCTCACGTCACCTAACAGCAACATTGAAAGGCGATATTGATAGCAACAAAAAAAAAAATTTTTTTTTCCAATGATCAAGTACCGTCTCCACAGTGAAGGTTGGTTACGCTGGTCTCCAAAAAGCTCCATCTCTTGTCCTGGTTATACACTTTCTCAGACTGCTGTTCGTCCATCTCTTGATGTCCTCCCACTTGTATCGTTGTCTACCTCTTGCTCTCTTGTCCTCGACATTTCTCTCTAGTGTGATTTTTAAAACGGCATTATGTCTTTTAATGTGACCAAATAAATTCAGTTTTCTCTACTGTGTTTCTTTCAGTATTTCTCTTTTTTATTCAAAGTATTTCCAGAACCTCTCTAAATGAATGCTTTTCCCTCAATGAAATACGACCTATTCTTCTGTATATTTACATTTCCACAGATTTAGTTCAAACTACTAGTTGCCTATTTATTGTCAAAGTTTCTGCACTGTTTCAACCCAGGGTTGAGTAGACATAACATTTGACGATTCTCATTTTTAATGTATTGTTTGTCTCGCTAAATGTTAATAATTTGTGCATTTTATTGAAGAGAGGTTTAGCCATTTCTATTATCATTGTGGTTTCTGTTTCACATTTGTCATCGTCTGTTAAAACATGTCCCAGATAAGATAAACTTGTTACTTGTTATAATATCTATCCGTTTACAGTGATAAAAAGTAAAATTAGGACCCCTTTTCACGCGCTTAGGCGCATGGGGCATATGGGAAGAGCACCAATGTTTGTACAGACTAATCGGCACTAGGTGGCAAATGTGGTCAGCATTACGCCGGCCGTATACAGTGACAGAATTACCTAATATGCATCGCAATATGACGCTAGCTCTATATTCTCATAGAATATCAATGTCTGTGTCGTTTGCTCATGAAGGCTTTCTAACCACAAAGATTGTTTTGTTGCTCGTTATTGTCTATTGCGAAGTCGACTAGTTCAACTTCTCGTCTGGATTGACATTTATTTATTGATATTTTTATAGACAAGGGGCATTTGGTGGGTGATTAGTGATTAGTGAATATGAAGGATTAACATCACAGCACTCCGGACAGATCCATAGGTGCTCTTATCTCCCCCTCAAAAGTTCCACAAGTGTAAAACGACTGATAACGCCTGTTTTGTGGGTGGTACGTCCAACAATAAAATATAGGTCTAGCCCTATTTACCCAGAACGTCTGAAGGTGTAAAAAAGAGTCCTTTACTTTTACTTCCTTAACCTCGCTAGGGTAAACCTTAAGAAGAGGAGATGAGAAATGGGGATTGACTCAAGCTTTGTTAAGTACAGCATGACACGATCTGCTCTCGTGTTTGGTATCTTTTCCTGAAAACAATGTTAGGAATTCTTGGGGAATTCGTGAATCCAGAAAAAGTGCAACTCACACTTGTTTTGTAGAGAGGACTAGGTAACACACACGTATATGCAAAACACATATGCACATACATACACACACACATAAACACACGCGCGCGCACGTGTACAGACACCAACGCCTGCACTGCCACACACAAATCACACACACATATCACACACACATATCACACAATCACACACACACACACACACACATATATATAAAAAAAAGACACATTAGTTGGGAAAATTCAACATGCGATGAAGCCCAATGCATGATTTTCTGGGTGAAGGGAGACAGTTTGTTAATAAGGGAAGAAAAATGAGACAGACAAAGCCAACAGACAGAAATATGGTGAATGCTTAGATAAAGGGATGAACAGAGGTATGCATAAAGGAATGGATGGATGGGAGTTTTGCCTACCGTGTCACCTTTTCCCCCCGCCAATGTCTATCTATCTATATGACTATGTTGGCATAGACAGACAGACAGACAGACAGACAGACAGACAGACAGACAGACTAGATAGATAGATATAGTAGATAGATAGATAGTAGATAGATAGATAGATAGTGTATAGATATATAGATAGATAGATAGACATAGATAGTAGATAGATAGATAGATAATATAGATAGATAGATAGATAGCATAGATAGATGATAGATAAGATAGATAGATAGATAGCTATATAGATATATAGATAGTTGATAGATAGATAAGATACTAGATAGATAGATAGATAGATTAGATAGATAGATAGATAGATAGAGCAGACAGATAGATAGATAGATAGATAGACAGATAGATAGACGACGATAGCTAGATAGATAGACAGATAGATAGATAGACAGAATAGATAGATAGATAGACAGATGACTAGAAGATAGATAGATAGATAGATAGAGAGATAGATAGATAGATCGATAGATAGATAGATAGATAGATAGATAGATAGCTTAGATAGATAGATAGGATAGTCAGAGAGATTAGAGAGATAGATATGATAGATAGAGCAGAATGTAGAAGATAGATAGATGAATAGATAGAGAGAGAGAGAGGAG
>CAJHNH020006527.1:0-11895 GCA_905116865.2 Candidula unifasciata | reverse complement strand
TTCACCAACACTGTGAACATAAGTCTCTTCGCAATGGCTATTTTCTGACCTGTGTTGCCTTTTGTCCCCTTTTGTGGATCTGTGTGTGGTTAACCCATTCATGAGCAACTCTGTTTGTTCCTGTATATACAATAGAGTTTTCAATATCTCACAGGGGCGTGTCTACATGTATTTTGTGGGAGAATCACCAGTTACATCACCGTTTACGTGACGGCCGAGAGATGCTTGTGTATTTTCTTCCCCCTGAAGATCAAACAGCTGGTAACCCCTAGAAGAAACCACCACTGTTGGTGTGTTGTTATTTATGTCATCAACATCCTAACTGTAGTTCCTGAGTACGCCACGTCCTATTTGGACTGGAAATTCTTTCCCGAAAAGAACAAGACTCTTCTGGCTATCGTCTACACTAGTGGAAGAGAACAGTCTATGGCTGCCGTGTTCTTCCTTTTTTTCGTGACCGGAAATCCTCTCCTTTGTATCTTTGATCGTGTTTACAGGCACACTAGCGGTCAAGCTACAGCAAAGCTCACAGTGGCGCAAGATGGCAACAGCCGGAAGTGGTCAGCCAGGATCTAGTAAAGAGAAGAAGACTATCAAGATGATTGTTGTCAATAGCAACAGTTCTCATCGTCTGCTACACCCCAGGAGCGGTTCTCAGTATGACCACCCTTATAGAGCCTCAGTTCTATCTCCGGGTACAGTACTACAGACTTTGCACCGCCTTGTGGTCGACAGCGTTTGTGTTCGATGCCTTTAACTCCACCATAAATATATGTTTGTACTACAGTATGAGTTCCAACTACAGGATCACTATCCGTAGGATGTTTGGCGCCCAAGACAAGGACGACAAATTTCCCAGACGTCTCCAGACGCCGACAAGTGCAGTGGAAACATCTTGAAAATTAAATTAATTCAGAATGAGAACTGGTTACTCGTATTAGAAGAAGACAATCCACAATCTTGGGGCCTCCCTGGAGAGGTGGGATCCTGGAGTTCGCAGTGACAACAGGCAGGTTGATGGCGAGTAGAGGCAGATAGAGATCAAAGGAGACGGATATTCCTCCTAGAATGGAAGAATGCCGACATCAGAAATATTTGGCAAAACAAGGGACATTAGAATGGATACACCCTACGGCTAAAGACACACGACATGTGCTGTAAGTATACCAAGCCTACAAGTCTCAGACCCTAAACAAATCAACAGATGTGTGTTGTCAGTCTGTCAACTGCAATGTGTGTTGTCAGTCTGTCAACTGCAATGTGTGTTGCCAGTCTGTCAACTGCAATGTGTGTTGTCAGTCTGTCAACTGCAATGTGTGTTGTCAGTCTGTCAACTGCAATGTGTGTTGTCAGTCTGTCAGCTGCAATGTGTGTTGTCAATCTCCCAAGTGTTCTCATAAGATATATAACATCTGATGTATCAATGAGCTCTCTCAGAAGTCAAGTAAAGAACTCGATGTTTCTTAGAGACAAACGACAGCCCGAGGATTAGAAGATATAGCACATGACGTGCTTAAACATACCTATTGCTTGAATGAGGTACTGTTGTCATTTTGAGGTGACAATGTTTGTTTTATCTGCTAGGTTACAAATTTATTGTCATTGTTCCCGCCATATCGCCCCCTGTGGTTAAGGCATTGATACCACGCTTCCTAATTCTAATGTACCAGGTTCGATTCCAGCCGTAAGCAATAGGTCAAAAAACTGCTTTGCGTTGATTTCCATTTTGTATCTCCTACTTAGTGTTTCGACTACATGGCAGTTGGACTAGCAGGAAATAATGCTTGCCACTGCGCCACTGAGGCTCCGATAGTGTTGATAGTTCTTTGGTATCTATCTCTTTTCTTTACTTGTGAGTCAGAAGAATATGATTTCTGGTATCTATCTCTTTTCTTTACTTGTGAGTCAGAAGAATATGATTTCTGGTATCTTTCTCTTTTATTTACTTATGAGTCGGATGAATATGATTTCTGGTATCTATCTCTTTGCTTTACTTCTGAGTCAGATGAATATGATTTCTGGTATCTATCTCTTTGCTTTACTTCTGAGTCAGATGAATATGATTTCTGGTATCTATCTCTTTCCTTTACATCTGAGTCAGATGAATATTATTTCTGGTATCTATCTATTTCCTTTACTTGAGAGTCAGATGAATATGATGTCAAATATCTGTTATCTACTCCTAAAAGCTCTACTGTAGAGATGATATGTGAATAGATCGCCCATGCGGGAAGAAGCGTCCCATGCCTGCGAGCCACTGTTTGTACAGCTCACAAGAAGAGGGCAGCGACCGACAGTCGACGTGTATGGATGAATGGCTGCAGGCTGAAGCATACTGGAGCTGTGACTAGGATAGGCATTTATTGCGAGGGCTATACCAAAATGAACCTCCCATCGGCTGGTACAAAGAAACTGCTGTAGCGACATCGTTCCTTGCTCGAATCATTCAGTAGTCTTTTACTCGCTTAACTTTTACCTACAGTCACATTTGTTTAGTGGTTCACAAATCGCGGACCAGTCAACAGAGACACTGTTACTGCCTTTCCCACCATCTGTGACATTTGTGGCGTGATTTGTTTTTCGTGGCGAAAATATTTGCTTGAATTTGTTTGGGCTTGTTAGGAGAAAGTGTATTCATTCACTGTATAGACTTTCCCTTTGTCTCTGCATTCACAAAGTGAACTCACGTCTTGTTACTGGTCGCAGCATTGCAGAGAAATGCATCCCCTTATTTTCAGCAGCTCACAAGGAACGTCAAAACTGAACCCAATCTCTGAGCATCGTGATCAATCGGTTGCTTTGGTACCAAATGTGAACATACTTTTTGGTAACTTACCTCTCTGTGACAATTCGAAAAAATGTGTGCAAATTCTGTTGAAAGATCTGAAATTGTGAAACGGCGAATTTCCACTTGGTCAACTTTTTCAATGAGCTCATTTGTCACACACGATTGTCTCCCTTGTCCACCCTCTTCATTGAGGTCTTTACGCCCACCTCTGATTTCCTGCACCAAAGCCTAGCAGAACCGTCACCTGTAACCATACCACCGTACACCAGACAAACTAGATAATGAATCTTGGCGTCATTTTCACCTTATGCTTGAAGAAGACGAATCACACTACGAAACGCACAGCTGGCAGGGAAGGCAATAACATTGTCCATGTTAACTCATTCGCGATTCCTTCCATCTGGATCTAACACGAGTACAGCGACAGATCAGGTGACAGTCCTGGGCTGTTTACCTGTTCATCTACTGGAGAGGCAAGGAACCAACACTCCGCACATAAATAAGCCTAATCTATCTGATGAAGTCGGCTCTGTAGCTAAGTCGATGTCAACGCTTGGTAACGCCGGGATGCCGGGTTCGATCCCAGCTGCGGGCCATGCAGTGAGCGGGTTATATGTCCGTCCTGCCTTACCTCTGAGTGTAGTGAGCTGGTTATATGTCCGTCCTGCCTTTCCCTCTGAGTGTAGTGAGCTGGTAATTTGTCCGTCCTGCCTTTTCCTCCGAGTGTAGTGAGCTGGTTATATGTCCGTCCTGCCTTTCCCTCTGAGTGTAGTGAGCTGGTTATATGTCCGTCCTGCCTTTACCTCTGAGTGTAGTGAGCTGGTTATATGTCCGTCCTGCCTTTTCCTCTGAGTGTAGTGAGCTGGTTATATGTCCGTCCTGCCTTACCTCTGATTGTAGTGAGCTGTTTATATGTCCGTCCTGCCTTTCCCTCTGAGTGTAGTGAGCTGGTTATATGTCCGTCCTGCCTTTACCTCTGAGTGTAGTGAGCTGGTTATATGTCCGTCCTGCCTTTTCCTCTGAGTGTAGTGAGCTGGTTATATGTCCGTCCTGCCTTACCTCTGATTGTAGTGAGCTGTTTATATGTCCGTCCTGCCTTTCCCTCTGAGTGTAGTGAGCTGGTTATATGTCCGTCCTGCCTTTACCTCTGATTGTAGTGAGCTGGTTATATGTCCGTCCTGCCTTTCCATCTGAGTGTAGTGAGCTGGTTATATGTCCGTCCTGCCTTACCTCTGAGTGTAGTGAGCTGGTTATATGTCTGTCCTGCCTTTTCCTCTGAGTGTAGTGAGCTGGTTATATGTCCGTCCTGCCTTTACCTCTGAGTGTAGTGAGCTGGTTATATGTCCGTCCTGCCTTACCTCTGAGTGTAGTGAGCTGGTTATATGTCCGTCCTGACTTTCCCTCTGAGTGTAGTGAGCTGGTTATATGTCCGTCCTGCCTTTCCCTCTGAGAGTAGTGAGCTGGTTATATGTCCGTCCATAGTTGACATGGTACCTAGACATTGCCGTCTATTCCTCCATCCCGTTCTATCCTGTGCAGTCAACCAGCTTTAGTCTCTCGCATCAACGTCAAGTTGTCCTATCATAGCTAATATATTTAAAATAGCTACCATAGTTACCATAGTTACCATACCTACCAAAGTTACTATAGTTACCATACTTACCATAGTTACAATAGTTACTATAGCTACTATACCATAGCTATCATACCATAGCTACCATAGTTACCATAGCTACCATAGTTACCATAGCTACCATACCATAGCTACCATAGTTTCCATAGCTACCGTAGTTACCATAGCTACCATAGTTACCATAGCTACCATAGTTACCGTAGCTACCATAGTTACCATAGCTACCATAGTTACCATAGCTACCATACCATAGATACCATACATACTAGCTACAATAGTTACCATAGCTACAATACCATAGCTATCATACCATAGCTATCATACCATAGCTATCATACCATAGCTATCATACCATAGCTACTATACCATAGCTATCATACCATAGCTATCATACCATAGCTACAATACCATAGCTATCATACCATAGCTACCATACCATAGCTACAATACCATAGCTATCATACTATAGCTATCATACCATAGCTACCATACCATAGCTACCATATCATAGCTATCATACCATAGATACCATATTATAGCTATCATACCATAGCTATCATACCATAGCTATCATACCATAGCTATCATACTATAGCTATCATACCATAGCTATCATAACATAGCTATAATACCATAGCTACCATAGTTACCATAGCTACAATAGTTACTATAGCTACCTTACCATAGTTATCATACCATAGCTACCGTCGTTACAATAGCTACCATACCATAGCTATCATACCATAGCTACCATAGTTACCATAGCTACCATAATTACCATAGCTACCATAATTACCATGGCTACCATAATTACCATAGCTACCATAATTACCATAGCTACCATAATTACCATAGCTACCATACCATAGCTATCATACATACCATAGCTACCATAGTTACCGTAGCTACCATACCATAGTTACCATGATTACCATAGCTACTTTACCATATCAACCATAGTTACCATATCTCCCATACCTACCATAGCTACCATAGTTACCATAGCAATATTGCAGTGTGATGTTATGGTCAGCAAGAAATATGGGATGAAGTTTGGGGAAAGAGGGTGGACGAACAATCTGTGCACGACTATGCAGAGAAAAAAAAGTACACACATCTGCTACTGCTGAAACACTGTCCACAAGGTCAGGTGCTACTGCTGAACACTGTCCACAAGGTCAGATGCTAGAGCTGAAACATTGCCCACAAGGTCAGGTGCTACAGCTGAAACACTGCCCACAAGGTCAGATGCTAGAGCTGAGACATTGCCCACAAGGTCAGGTGCTACAGCTGAAACACTGCCTACAAGGTCAGATGCTAGAGCTGAGACACTGCCCACAAGGTCAGGTGCTACAGCTGAAACATTGCCTACAAGGTCAGATGCTAGAGCTGAGACACTGCCTACAAGGTCAGGTGCTACAGCTGAAACACTGCCTACAAGGTCAGATGCTAGAGCTGAGACACTGCCCACAAGGTCAGATGCTAGAGCTGAGACACTGCCCACAAGGTCAGGTGCTACAGCTGAAACATTGCCTACAAGGTCAGATGCTAGAGCTGAGACACTGCCCACAAGGTCAGGTGCTACAGCTGAAACATTGCCTACAAGGTCAGATGCTAGAGCCGAGACACTGCCCACAAGGTCAGGTGCTACAGCTGAAACACTGCCTACAAGGTCAGATGCTAGAGCTGAGACACTGCCTACAAGGTCAGATGCTAGAGCTGAGACACTGCCTACAAGGTCAGGTGCTACAGCTGAAACATTGCCCACAAGGTCAGGTGCTACAGCTGAAACATTGCCCACAAGGTCAGATGCTAGAGCTGAGACACTGCCTACAAGGTCAGGTGCTAGAGCTGAGACACTGCCTACAAGGTCAGATGCTAGAGCTGAGACACTGCCTACAAGGTCAGATGATAGAGCTGAGACACTGCCTACAAGGTCAGATGCTAGAGCTGAGACACTGCCTACAAGGTCAGATGCTAGAGCTGAGACACTGCCTACAAGGTCAGATGCTAGAGCTGAGACACTGCCTACAAGGTCAGGTGCTAGAGCTGAGACACTGCCTACAAGGTCAGATGATAGAGCTGAAACACTGCCTACAAGGTCAGATGATAGAGCTGAGACATTGCCCACAAGGTCAGATGATAGAGCTGAAACACTACCCATGAGGTCAGATGATAGAGCTGAGACATTGCCCACAAGGTCAGATGATAGAGCTGAGACATTGCCCACAAGGTCAGATGATAGAGCTGAGACATTGCCCACAAGGTCAGATGATAGAGCTGAGACATTGCCCACAAGGTCAGATGATAGAGCTGAGACATTGCCCACAAGGTCAGATGATAGAGCTGAGACATTGCCCATGAGGTCAGGTTATTGACAGGTATGGCACCAGATGTTTGCAGGAGCATTGGTAGCAAGTGTTTGTGAGACAGACCCGGTAGGTCATGTTTGGGAGAGAGTCTCTTTAGCGCGTGTTTGTAGGAGGGATCTGGTAGCGCATGTTTGTGTGAGAGACCGTGTAGCAATGTTTGTGTGAGAGACCCGGTAGGTCATGTTTGTGTGAGAGACCCGGTAGCGCATGTTTGTATGAGAGACCTTATAGCAATGTTTGTGGGAGAGACCCGGTAGGTCATGTTTGTGGGAGAGATCTTGAAGCGCATGTTTGTGGGAGAGTTAGCTAGCCCCTTCATTTCTTGCCACAGTTATCTATAACGCTACAAACGCTCGCCTGCCAGTCACTTGATCCTCTGTTTGAATCGCCTTGGAGATTTCCTTTTTTCTCTCGATGAATTGCTAAAAACCATCGGCCCCTTACATAATGTCGCTGTCGCCATTGAACACCCGAAAGTCTCTTTCATTCTCTAGCCAATCCTAAAGCCGTATGTCTTGTATCGCGCTCTTCCTCCTCCGCCTCATATTCCTGAGACTGTAACTCGCAAAGCCTCCCGCACCCCCCCCCCTTCATTACCCCTCCAGGCCCCCCCCCCTTTTTTTTTTCTATCCTTCATCACAGTTTTCACCAGGCAACCATGATATTCAACATCCACCATGATATTCAACATCCACCATGATATTCAACATCCACCATGATATTCAACATCCACCATGATATTCAACATCCACCATGATATTCAACATCCACCATGATATTCAACATCCACCATGATATTCAACATGGCCAAAACAGCTCAGCTGTCAGAACAAGATGCTGTTTATGAGCCACTTTTCCCTCAGTGCTCGAATCGTCTAGGATGTCAATGGTTTTCTTCCTCTTGGTGCATGGTATTTTGGGAAGCACTTCAGTTTTTCTTCTATTTAGCATTCACCGGTTGTAAAATCCAGAGGAAAATTATGGGTCTTTAGCCACATCTAGAGTGTTAGCTTGTCCGGTAACAAATCTCCTATTTTCTTTTTTTTTTCAGCAAGTAAGAGTCTACAACTGTCATAAATGACTCACATTGCTAAAATAGCCACGAAAAAATGTCAGTAAATAAATCAGTAATTTCTCAAATTATTTAATAAATAAAGTTAAAAATGAGAATCACAGAAACACTCTGTTTGCACCCAAAAGTAGTGCGAGCAAAAATACATTTATGTTAGTTCGTGAAATATATTACACAATATGAAATAACAAGTTAACAACGCAACAGAACGCTGCAACAAAACACCACATAAATACTTTGTCAAGTGAACATATATAATCTGTGAGCAACTAATGAACATTGAACTGTTATTGTTTGAACACAGTTTTTATATAGCACTTCAGACGTCTTTTCTGGCTTCAGCTGACATCCTCTGTTGTAAAGAACAAGTTAAAGGCTAATGTAGCCATAGATGTAGCCATAGATGTAGCCATAGATTCTAGTCTTCTTCTGCTCTCTGCAGGGCATTCTTTCCCAAAACATTTCCCAAGTGCTTGCCCCATCACAATCACCTACAATTTTCAATGGCCATGTTTCAACTACATAATACAAGTGTATGCACCAACATTAGTAAGCAGTAAAAAAAAAAAAAAAAGAAACATTTTACGAAGATTTCGATTTGGCAAAAAACCCAAATAAAATCACCAGAAATAAAAATAATATTGGGAGATTTTAATGCCAAAGTTGGGAAATAGAGAACGGAAGATATAGTTGGGTGATTATGGTTTAAGATAAAGAAATTAAAGAGATGAAACCCTGGTAGAGAGGGCATAAATAATGATAGGATGATTCGAAACACCTGGTTTAAACAACATAAGAGACGGCTATATACGTGGAAAAGTCCAGATAAGAAAACATGCATTCAAACTGATTGAATGCTAATAAAATTTTTTTTTTAATTCGGCAGCAATCTTGGAATCTTTTTACTGAACATATTAAGAAGAATTTGGAAGCAACAGAGATATGGTTTTTGAAACAAATATTACGAATACCTTGGACGGCCAGAGCAACTAACAATGATTGTTTGAAAGAAGCTAATGGAAGTAGATCTCTATATACAACAATAAGAAAGAGACAAACACTGTTCTTTGGCCACGTAATGAGAAGAGAGGCATTGGAAAAAATCAAGGGAAAGAGATACAGAGGTAGACCAAGAGAGATGATGCACGATGAGCTGAAACGATGGCATGAAGGGATATCATCAAGAGAGAAGATGCTGGATGGGCTGAAACGATGGCATGGAGGGATATCATCAAGAGAGAAGATGCTGGATGGGCTGAAACGATGGCATAGAGGGATATGATCAAGAGAGTTGTTCCAGGCAACCAGGGATCGTGATCTGTGGAGATGCATGAGTGGCAACGCCAGTTGGCAGAGCACACGATGATGATGATGATGATATTTTGACTAAGAGTTTGTGTTTCAGTGCATGTATGTGGAGGCGGTCAGCTCGTCTTTGAGGTGGGCCTCTGTAATAAAGTGAATAGAGCCACCACGGTATCTGAATCTCCGTCGGTATTTGCATGCAGTTTAAAGTGGAACATGTGACCTGCGTGGATAACAAACACTTCTGTCTCAAATGGACTTTATAGGTTTAATGTCTAGGGCATGCAAGAGTGCGGGGCAATGAACGAGTAGAGTGTCTGGTTGTAGAATCGCCAATTGTGGGATCAAACAAATTGGATTAAGCAAACATTCAAAGGTCTACTACAGTGAAAGTGTCTAGTCCATTCAAGCTGTATAGTGAAACTGTCTAGTCCATTCAAGCTGTATAGTGAAAGTGTCTAGTCCATTCAAGCTGTATAGTGAAAGTGTCTAGTCCATTCAAGCTGTGCAGTGAAAGTGTCAGTCCATTCAAGCTGTACAGCGAAAGTGTCTAGTACTTTCAATCTGTACGGTAAAAGTGTCTAGTCCATTGAAGCTTTACGATGACAGTGTTAAGAGGTGGCAAACTTGTATTTTAAAGATACGTCTGTTGATCAAGTTGTATCGATGTGTGTTTATGGTTTTATATTTCATGTAAATGTCAACTGTCCGACATCCACAAATAACAACAGCTGATGAAGAAAATTAAAACGTAACAGACTTTGAATATCTGGGCTCCAGATTAAACAACAGTGGAGACTGTTCATTACACTGTCAACATAAAGATGGCTGTAGCAAAACAAAGATGAATCAGCATTACAAGTCTTGTTTAAGCGCCAGCAAGGAAATCATGATCAACTTGAAACAACACATCAGATTGGAAGAAGTAACTGCAGGAGGCATGGTGCTAGGGAGGAGGAGCAGGAGTCGACCTAGATAAACATAAAATATGACTTCTTGGATATGAAAGTACACGAGGCGGGAGAGTTGGTGAAAGATCTAGTTTCTTTTAGGCAGACAGTGATGATAACAACCTTCTGAAAAGGGCTAATCCAGATGGCGATGATGACAGTGTCCCTGGTTCTATTTGGTCTTTCGCTAGACTCTCTGTCCACATCCTTTGAGACTGTGTGCCCCTTTTTGATAGCTGATTACATTCCGTTCTCGAATTTGCCCAAATCGTCGTCTTGATAAGCAATGGGTTCAGTAATTGCCACACAGAATCAGTATCATCTCGTCATTCTCCCAGCAGAAATGTGACATTGATGGCTTGTATCCCCAGGCTGGCGCCCACTGTCGCTCCTTGCCGCCCCGTTTGTATCCCCAGGCTGGCGCCCACTGTCGCTCCTTGCCGCCCCGTTTGTATCCCCAGGCTGGCGCCCACTGTCGCTTCTTGCCGCCCCGTTTGTATCCCCAGGCTGGCGCCCACTGTCGCTTCTTGCCGCCCTGTTTGTATCCCCAGGCTGGCGCCCACTGTCGCTCCATGCCGCCCCGTTTGTATCCCCAGGCTGGCGCCCACTGTCGCTTCTTGCCGCCCCGTTTGCATGTCCACGCGAAGACGAGGGGTTATGGTCTCCATGGAGACAGGGACATTTTGTTTTATCGACCTGGACTCCTAGGTCGCCCCAGTCTAAAATGGGTACCAGAAAATGTGATGGGAAGTAAAGGGGCGAAGTCTGATATTAACCCCATTACTCGCTAACTGACGATTTGTCTAAAATATGAACTTCGATCCGTTTACCCAGCAGTTTTAGTCAGCACTGACTGCCAAGCTGCCAGCAGAGCCGGATTTCAGAAGCTGACTGGCCTTGACTTTCAACCACAACTGTTTATTCGGACAGATTTGTCGATGTCTCTCTGGCCACTTCTTTTATGTTTTTTTATATCTCAAATTTGCTCATAACATGCTAGAAGAATATGGCGAGATATTTTATCGTCGGCGATGTCAATGTCACACAGTAAATGTTGTCAATGTCACACGGTAAATGTTGTCAATGTCACACGGTAAATGTTGTCAATGTCACACGGTAAATGTTGTCAATGTCACACGGTAAATTTTGTCAATGTCACAAGGTAAATATTGTCAATGTCACACGGTAAATGTTGTCAATGTCACACAGTAAATGTTGTCAATGTCACACAGTAAATGTTGACAATATCACACAGTAAATGTTGTCAATGTCACACGGTAAATGTTGTCAATGTCACACGGTAAATGTTGTCAATGTCACACGGTAAATGTTGTCAATGTCACACAGTAAATGTTGACAATATCACACAGTAAATGTTGTCAATGTCACACGGTAAATGTTGTCAATGTCACACGGTAAATGTTGACAATGTCACACGGTAAATGTTGTCAATGTCACACAGTAAATGTTGACGATGTCACACAGTAAATGTTGTCAATGTCACACGGTAAATGTTGTCAATGTCACACGGTAAATGTTGTCAATGTCACACGGTAAATGTTGTCAATGTCACACAGTAAATGTTGACAATATCACACAGTAAATGTTGTCAATGTCACACGGTAAATGTTGTCAATGTCACACGGTAAATGTTGACAATGTCACACGGTAAATGTTGTCAATGTCACACAGTAAATGTTGACGATGTCACACAGTAAATGTTGTCAATGTCAAACGGTAAATGTTGTAAATGTCACACGGTAAATGTTGTAATG
>CAJHNH020006526.1:0-11903 GCA_905116865.2 Candidula unifasciata | reverse complement strand
ATTTTGCAAAAATTTTGCCATTTGGGCTCGTCTTCATTTCACACTTAAGGAGATACTCTAGATGAAAAATTGACATTTTGGGGCTCTTTTGCTAAAAAAAAAATAGAAAAGATAAAAGTGAAAAACAAAATTTTCGAAAAATTTTCCTAACAAACCTTTTTTGTGTCCAAACCACTAAACATTGAGCCCCCAACAATTTTTTTCACAAAATAGACCCCCTGGGTTTCAGAGTATGTAAACTGAATGTCTATTTGGCTTTTTTGGTAAAATCGGGGGGCAAAAATTGAGATAACATACAAAGGGACCATAAGTGATTTTTTCAAATTTAGCCTTTCTCTTTTTGGGCCAAAATCATTTTTCCCAAAAAAATTTGCTAATTTAGTCACAGTCAATCATTTCACACTTGACGAATCCCTCTAATGAGAAATTTGGAACATTTGGGGGCTTTGGGTGACGAAAAAATGATAAAAAAAATTTAAAAAAACAAATTTTACAAAAAATTTGGGTTCTTAACAACTTGTTTTGTCCTACCACAAACATTTGAGTCCCAAAAATTTTTTTAAAAACAGGGAAGGGGGACACTCTAAAAGGCAGAGTAGAAACGGGATGTCTGTTTTGGGCATTTTGTAAAATCGGGGCCCCCCCAATTTAAAGATACAAAAAAATTTTGAACAACAAGGGGACAAGTTTTGCAAAAAATTTATCCCTCACGCGTTTGGCCAAAAAAATATTTGAAAAAAGTTCCCAATTTAGTTCGTCTATCTTTTCACACTTGCAAAGATACTGTAGAGATAAATTTTTGACATTTTGGGAGCTCGTTGGTGCCCCAGAAAAAAAAAGATCAATAAAAGTGAAAAAACAAATTTTTAACGAAAAAAATTTTTCCTAACAACTTTTTGTGCCCTTACCCCTAAACAGTGAGTCCCAGAAAATTTATTTTACACATAAATAAAAAACCGCTGGGCAAGTAGGAAAAAAACTAAATGTCTGTTTGGGTTTTTTTGGTAAATCGGGGGCAACATTGAGAAAACATAAAAATGAAAACAAGTGCCCTTTTTTTCCAGAATTTTTTCCTTTCCTTTTGGGAAAAAAAAAATTTCCAAAATTTTCCCAAATTTTAATGTCAGTCTATCTTTTTAAACATTTTGGAGAGATACTCTAATAAAAATTTGACACTTTGGCCCCTTGGGGGCCCGAAAAAAATAGATCAGAAAAAAGTGAAAACAAAATTTTTTAAACAAAGGGAATTGTTCCAAAACAACTTGTTTGGTCCACCACTAAAAAGGGGCCCCAGACAATTATTTTTACCCATGAATAGACCGCTAGTTTGCGGGAGTGGGAAAAATAAAAGTCTAAATTGGCATTTTGGTAAAATTTGGGGGCAAAAATTGAGATAACAAAAAAATGACATCAAGGGGACTTTTTTCCCAAAAATTTTTATGCCTTTCACTTTGGTAAAAAAAAATTTTTTCCAAATGTTCCCAAATTTTTAATGCAGCCCTATCATTCACATTTGACGAGAAAATCTAGATGATAAATTTGACATTTTTGGAGTCTTTTGGTGACAAAAAAAATAAAATAAGAAAAAATTGAAAAATTAATTTTACGAAGAATTTTTCCCAAACCCAATTTTGTTGTGCCCTCCCACTAAACGGAAAGTCCCGGGAAAAATTTTTTTAACACATAAAATAGACACGCTAGATCCCAAGTAGGAAAACTGAATGTTTTGTTTTGGGCTTTTTGGTACAATTTTGGGGCAACAATTGAGATCATAAAAGGGAAAAAACAAGTGACATTTTTCCAAAATTTTTAGCCTTTCCTTTTGGTTTAAAAAAATTTTTCCCAAAAAAATTTTGGGCCAAATTTAAGCGGGTCATTTTCAAAACTTAAACAATACCTAGATGATAAATTTTGACATTTTTTGGGGGCCTTTGGTTTGACAAAAAAAATGGGATAAATAAAATAAAAAACAATTTTAGGGAAGAATTTTTCCCTAAAAATTTTTTTTGGTGTCCCCCAAAAACGGGGTCCCAAAACAATTATTTAACAAAAAACCCCACCCCAGATGAAAGGAGTGGGTAAACGGAAGTCTGTTTTGGGGCATTTTGGTACAATTTGGGGGCAACAAATAAAATACTTAAAAATAAAAAACCAAGGCCCTTTTTTCCAAAAATTTTATCCCTTTTCCCGTTTGGAAAAAAAATTTTTCCCCAAAAATTTTTCCCTTTTTTAAAGGTCGGGCTACCCTTTTTCCAAAATTTGGGGAGATATTTATATAAATTTGAAAACTTTTTGGAGCCGTTGGTTTTGACAAAAAAAAATAAAAAGATAAAAGAAAAAATACATTTTACGAAAAATTTTTTCCTAAAAACTGTTTGTGCCCCCACTAAACTTTGGAGTCCCGACTATTATTTTACACGGGGAATAGACCGATAGTTTCCTGGAAATTAAACTGAAGGGTCTGATTCGGCTTTTTGGGTTTTACAATCGGGGGGAAAAATTTTGAATAATTTTAAACATGAAACAAGTGACTTTTTTCCCAAAAATTTATCCCTTTCGCGTTAGGCCAAAACCTTTTTTCCCAAAAAATTTTGCAAATTTACCCTCAGTAAAATCATTAAACACTTGAGAGATTTTTAGATAAAAAATTGGACATTTTGGATCTCTTAGGGACAAAAAAAATAAAAAGAAAAAATTAAAAAACTTTTTAAACCCGAAGAATTGTTCCGAACAACTTGTTTGTGCCCTACCACTAAACTTTTGGGCCCAGACAAAAATTTTTAAACCCACATGAATAGACACGCAGTTTCAGAGTGGAAAATAAATTTTATATTTGGCTTTTTGGTACAATCGGGGGCAAAAATTAGATAAAAAAAAATGACCCCCAAGTGTTTTTTTCCCAAACTTTTCCCTTTTGGCTTTTGGGGCCAAAATCATTTTTTTCCCAAAAAAATTTTTTTAATTTTTCACAGTCTATCATTTCAACTTGACGAGTATTTCTAGATGAAAAATTTGGGACACTTTGGAGCTTTAGGGACAGAAAAATAGTTTTAAGATAAAATTAAAAAAAATTTTACAAAAGTTTTTTCTTAAAAATTTGTTTTTTCCCTCCCAACTAACATAGTCCCAGACAATTATTTTACAACAGAATAGACCTCTAGAAGAAGGTATTTAAAACGGGAGGGTTGTTTTTGGCATTTTTGTACAATCTGGTTTGCACAATTGAGATAACATAAAAATGACAACAATTTACAATTTCCCAAAATTTAGGGCCTTTTACGCTTTTTGGCCAGAAAATATTGTAAAAAATTTTCCAATTTTAGTTTTAAGTCTTTTCTTTCCCTTGACGAATCCTTAATGAAAAATTTGACACTTTGGGCCTTTTTGGGTGACAAAAAAAAATGAAAAAATTTTAAAAAAGAATTTTTCCCTTAACAACTTTTTTGTTCCTCCCACTAAACATTGAGTCCAGAAAATTTATTTAACATGAATGGGCCTAGAGCGAGTATTAAACTGAAGTCTTTTTGGGCATTTTGTAAAATCGGGCAACAATTGAGATACTAAAAATGACAAAAAGTGACTTTTTTCCAATTTTCCCTTTTCCGTTTGGAAAAATTTTAATGTTCCCAAATTTTGTCATCTATCATTTCACACTTGCGAGTACTCTAGATGATAAATTTGACACTTTGGAGTCGTTGTGACAAAAAAAATAGATAAGAAAAAGGGAAAAAACAAATTTTACAAAGAATTTTTCCAAACCCACTTTTGGTCCTACCACTAAACATTGAGCCCAACATTATTTTACACATGAAAGCACGCAGAGAGAGTAGAAAACTGAATTCTGTTTTTGGACATTGGGGGGCAAAAATTTGAGAAACTAAAATGACCACAGTAAATTTTTTCAGAATTTAGCTTTTCGCGTTTGGAAAAAATATTTTGAAAAAAGTTCCCAATTTAGTCCATCTATCTTTTTCACATTTGCGGATACTCTAGTGAAAATTTGCACACTTTGGAGCTCGTTGGTGACAGAAAAATAGATAAGATAAAATGTGAAACAAATTTACAAAGAAATGTTTTGTCTAATTTGGCATTTTGGTACAATCTTGGAGCAACAATTGAGATAACATAAAAATGACCACGAGTGACATTTTTCCAGAATGAATGCCTTTCGCGTTTGGCCAAAATCAATATTTTCCAAAAAAGTTGCCATTTTAGTCTCAGTCTATTATTTCACACTTGACGAGATACTCTAGATGAGAAAATTGGACACTTCGGAGCTCATAGGTGACAGGTAAACTGAATGTCTGTTTTGTATTCTTCTGCAGCTCTTGCTCAAACTGAATCAGAACTTGCAGAAACGGCTTAGCCAGACGCTGATCGGATGCTGGTTGGGCCTGGAAATGCTCTAAATGATTCAGATCTGAGACCATAAAAAGTATTGTTCTTCCCCAAACTCTTGCTCAAACTGAATCAGAACTTGCAGAAACGTCTTAGCTAGAACGACTTCTGACGCTTATCGGATGCTGGAAAATGCTTGGAAATGCTTCAAACGATTCAGATCTCTCACCAAAAGAAGTTTTTGTATTCTTCTCCAGCTCTTGCTCAAACTGAATCAGAACTTGCAGAAACGTCTTAGCCAGACGCTGATCGGATGCTGGTGGGACCTGGAAATGCTTCAAACGATTCAGATCTCTCACCAAAAGAGGTTTTGTATTCTTCTCCAGCTCTTGCTCAAACTGAATCAGAACTTGCAAAAACGGCTTAGACAGACGCTGATCGGATGCTGGTTGGGCCTGGAAATGCTCCAAACGATTCAGATCTGACACTATAAGAAGTTTTGTATTCTTCTCCAGCTCTTGCTCAAACTGAATCAGAACTTGCAGAAACGGCTTAGCCAGACGCTGATCGGATGCTGGTTGGGCTGGAAATGCTCTAAACGATTCAGATCTGACACCATAAGAAGTTTTGTATTCTTCCCAAACTCTTGCTCAAACTGAATCAGAACTTGCAGAAACGGCTTAGCCAGACGCTGATCGGATGCTGGTTGGGCATGAAAATGCTCCAAACGATTCAGATCTGACACTATAAGAAGTTTTGTATTCTTCTCCAGCTCTTGCTCAAACTGAATCAGAACTTGCAGAAACGGCTTAGCCAGACGCTGATCGGATGCTGGTTGGGCCTGGAAATGCTCCAAACGATTCAGATCTGACACTATAAGAAGTTTTGTATTCTTCTCCAGCTCTTGCTCAAACTGAATCAGAACTTGCAGAAACGGCTTAGCCAGACGCTGATCGGATGCTGGTTGGGCCTGGAAAATGCTCCAAACGATTCAGATCTGACACTATAAGAAGTTTTTGTATTCTTCTCCAGCTCTTGCTCAAACTGAATCAGAACTTGCAGAAACGGCTTAGCCAGACGCTGATCGGATGCTGGTTGGGCCTGGAAATGCTCTAAACGATTCAGATCTGACACTATAAGAAGTTTTGTATTCTTCCAAAACTCTTGCTCAAACTGAATCAGAACTTGCAGAAACGTCTTAGCCAGACGCTGATCGGATGCTGGTTGGGCCTGGAAATGCTCCAAACGATTCAGATCTGACACTATAAGAAGTTTTGTATTCTTCTCCAGCTCTTGCTCAAACTGAATCAGAACTTGCAGAAACGGCTTAGCCAGACGCTGATCGGATGCTGGTTGGGCCTGGAAATGCTCCAAACGATTCAGATCTGACACTATAAGAAGTTTTGTATTCTTCTCCAGCTCTTGCTCAAACTGAATCAGAACTTGCAGAAACGGCTTAGCCAGACGCTGATCGGATGCTGGTTGGGCCTGGAAATGCTCCAAACGATTCAGATCTTACGCTATAAGAAGTTTTGTATTCTTCTCCAGCTCTTGCTCAAACTGAATCAGAACTTGCAGAAACGGCTTAGCCAGACGCTGATCGGATGCTGGTTGGGCCTGGAAATGCTCCAAACGATTCAGATCTGACACTATAAGAAGTTTTGTATTCTTCTCCAGCTCTTGCTCAAACTGAATCAGAACTTGCAGAAACGGCTTAGCCAGACGCTGATCGGATGCTGGTTGGGCCTGGAAAATGCTCCAAACGATTCAGATCTGACACTATAAGAAGTTTTGTATTCTTCTCCAGCTCTTGCTCAAACTGAATCAGAACTTGCAGAAACGGCTTAGCCAGACGCTGATCGGATGCTGGTTGGGCCTGGAAATGCTCCAAACGATTCAGATCTGACACTATAAGAAGTTTTGTATTCTTCTCCAGCTCTTTGCTCAAACTGAATCAGAACTTGCAGAAACGGCTTAGCCAGACGCTGATCGGATGCTGGTTGGGCCTGGAAAATGCTCCAAACGATTTCAGATCTGACACCATAAGAAGTTTTGTATTCTTCCCAAACTCTTGCTCAAACTGAATCAGAACTTGCAGAAACGGCTTAGCCAGACGCTGATCGGATGCTGGTTGGGCCTGGAAATGCTCCAAACGATTCAGATCTGACACTATAAGAAGTTTTGTATTCTTCTCCAGCTCTTGCTCAAACTGAATCAGAACTTGCAGAAACGGCTTAGCCAGACGCTGATCGGATGCTGGTTGGGCCTGGAAATGCTCCAAACGATTCAGATCTGACACTATAAGAAGTTTTGTATTCTTCTCCAGCTCTTGCTCAAACTGAATCAGAACTTGCAGAAACGGCTTAGCCAGACGCTGATCGGATGCTGGTTGGGCCTGGAAATGCTCCAAACGATTCAGATCTGACACTATAAGAAGTTTTGTATTCTTCTCCAGCTCTTGCTCAAACTGAATCAGAACTTGCAGAAACGGCTTAGCCAGACGCTGATCGGATGCTGGTTGGGCCTGGAAATGCTCCAAACGATTCAGATCTGACACTATAAGAAGTTTTGTATTCTTCTCCAGCTCTTGCTCAAACTGAATCAGAACTTGCAGAAACGGCTTAGCCAGACGCTGATCGGATGCTGGTTGGGCCTGGAAATGCTCCAAACGATTCAGATCTGACACCATAAGAAGTTTTGTATTCTTCTCCAGCTCTTGCTCAAACTGAATCAGAACTTGCAGAAACGGCTTAGCCAGACGCTGATCGGATGCTGGTTGGGCCTGGAAATGCTCCAAACGATTCAGATCTGACACTATAAGAAGTTTTTATATTCTTCCCAGCTCTTGCTCAAACTGAATCAGAACTTGCAGAAACGGCTTAGCCAGACGCTGATCGGATGCTGGTTGGGCCTGGAAATGCTCCAAACGATTCAGATCTGACACTATAAGAAGTTTTGTATTCTTCTCCAGCTCTTGCTCAAACTGAATCAGAACTTGCAGAAACGGCTTAGCCAGACGCTGATCGGATGCTGGTTGGGCCTGGAAATGCTCCAAACGATTCAGATCTGACACTATAAGAAGTTTTGTATTCTTCTCCAAACTCTTGCTCAAACTGAATCAGAACTTGCAGAAACGGCTTAGCCAGACGCTGATCGGATGCTGGTTGAGGCATGAAAATGCTCCAAACGATTCAGATCTGACACCATAAGAAGTTTTGTATTCTTCTCCAAAACTCTTGCTCAAACTGAATCAGAACTTGCAGAAACGTCTTAGCCAGACGCTGATCGGATGCTGGTTGGGCCTGGAAATGCTCCAAACGATTCAGATCTGACACTATAAGAAGTTTTGTATTCTTCCCAAACTCTTGCTCAAACTGAATCAGAACTTGCAGAAACGGCTTAGCCAGACGCTGATCGGATGCTGGTTGGGCCTGGAAATGCTCCAAACGATTCAGATCTGACACTATAAGAAGTTTTGTATTCTTCTCCAGCTCTTGCTCAAACTGAATCAGAACTTGCAGAAACGTCTTAGCCAGACGCTGATCGGATGCTGGTTGGGCCTGGAAATGCTCCAAACGATTCAGATCTGACACTATAAGAAGTTTTGTATTCTTCCCAAACTCTTGCTCAAACTGAATCAGAACTTGCAGAAACGGCTTAGCCAGACGCTGATCGGATGCTGGTTGGGCATGAAAATGCTCCAAACGATTCAGATCTGACACTATAAGAAGTTTTGTATTCTTCTCCAGCTTTTGCTCAAACTGAATCAGAACTTGCAGAAACGTCTTAGCCAGACGCTGATCGGATGCTGGTTGGGCCTGGAAATGCTCCAAACGATTCAGATCTTACGCTATAAGAAGTTTTGTATTCTTCTCCAGCTCTTGCTCAAACTGAATCAGAACTTGCAGAAACGTCTTAGCCAGACGCTGATCGGATGCTGGTTGGGCCTGAAATGCTCTAAACGATTCAGATCTGACACTATAAGAAGTTTTGTATTCTTCCCAAACTCTTGCTCAAACTGAATCAGAACTTGCAGAAACGGCTTAGCCAGACGCTGATCGGATGCTGGTTGGGCCTGGAAATGCTCCAAACGATTCAGATCTGACACCATAAGAAGTTTTGTATTCTTCTCCAGCTCTTGCTCAAACTGAATCAGAACTTGCAGAAACGGCTTAGCCAGACGCTGATCGGATGCTGGTTGGGCATGAAAATGCTCCAAACGATTCAGATCTGACACTATAAGAAGTTTTGTATTCTTCTCCAGCTCTTGCTCAAACTGAATCAGAACTTGCAGAAACGGCTTAGCCAGACGCTGATCGGATGCTGGTTGGGCATGAAAATGCTCCAAACGATTCAGATCTTACGCTATAAGAAGTTTTGTATTCTTCTCCAGCTCTTGCTCAAACTGAATCAGAACTTGCAGAAACGGCTTAGCCAGACGCTGATCGGATGCTGGTTGGGCCTGGAAATGCTCTAAACGATTCAGATCTGACACCATAAGAAGTTTTGTATTCTTCTCAAGCTCTTGCTCAAACTGAATCAGAACTTGCAGAAACGTCTAGCCAGACGCTGATCGGATGCTGGTTGGGCCTGGAAAATGCTCCAAACGATTCAGATCTGACACTATAAGAAGTTTTGTATTCTTCTCCAGCTCTTGCTCAAACTGAATCAGAACTTGCAGAAACGGCTTAGCCAGACGCTGATCGGATGCTGGTTGGGCCTGGAAAATGCTCTAAACGATTCAGATCTGACACCATAAGAAGTTTTGTATTCTTCTCCAGCTCTTGCTCAAACTGAATCAGAACTTGCAGAAACGGCTTAGCCAGACGCTGATCGGATGCTGGTTGGGCCTGGAAATGCTCTAAACGATTCAGATTTGACACTATAAGAAGTTTTGTATTCTTCTCCAGCTCTTGCTCAAACTGAATCAGAACTTGCAGAAACGGCTTAGCCAGACGCTGATCGGATGCTGGTTGGGCCTGGAAATGCTCCAAACGATTCAGATCTGACACTATAAGAAGTTTTGTATTCTTCTCCAGCTCTTGCTCAAACTGAATCAGAACTTGCAGAAACGGCTTAGCCAGACGCTGATCGGATGCTGGTTGGGCCTGGAAATGCTCCAAACGATTCAGATCTGACACCATAAGAAGTTTTGTATTCTTCCCAAAGCTCTTGCTCAAACTGAATCAGAACTTGCAGAAACGGCTTAGCCAGACGCTGATCGGATGCTGGTTGGGCCTGGAAATGCTCTAAACGATTCAGATCTGACACCATAAGAAGTTTTGTATTCTTCTCCAGCTCTTGCTCAAACTGAATCAGAACTTGCAGAAACGGCTTAGCCAGACGCTGATCGGATGCTGGTTGGGCCTGGAAATGCTCTAAACGATTCAGATCTGACACCATAAGAAGTTTTGTATTCTTCTCCAGCTCTTGCTCAAACTGAATCAGAACTTGCAGAAACGGCTTAGCCAGACGCTGATCGGATGCTGGTTGGGCCTGGAAATGCTCCAAACGATTCAGATCTGACACCATAAGAAGTTTTGTATTCTTCTCCAACTCTTGCTCAAACTGAATCAGAACTTGCAGAAACGGCTTAGCCAGACGCTGATCGGATGCTGGTTGGGCCTGGAAATGCTTCAAACGATTCAGATCTGACACCATAAGAAGTTTTGTATTCTTCTCCAGCTCTTGCTCAAACTGAATCAGAACTTGCAGAAACGGCTTAGCCAGACGCTGATCGGATGCTGGTTGGGCATGAAAATGCTCTAAACGATTCAGATCTGACACCATAAGAAGTTTTGTATTCTTCCAAAACTCTTGCTCAAACTGAATCAGAACTTGCAGAAACGGCTTAGCCAGACGCTGATCGGATGCTGGTTGGGCCTGGAAAATGCTCCAAACGATTCAGATTCTGTCGCTATAAGAAGTTTTGTATTCTTCTCCAGCTCTTGCTCAAACTGAATCAGAACTTGCAGAAACGGCTTAGCCAGACGCTGATCGGATGCTGGTTGGGCCTGAAAATGCTCTAAACGATTCAGATCTGACACTATAAGAAGTTTTGTATTCTTCCCAAACTCTTGCTCAAACTGAATCAGAACTTGCAGAAACGTCTTAGCCAGACGCTGATCGGATGCTGGTGGGACCTGGAAATGCTTCAAACGATTCAGATCTCTCACCAAAAGAAGTTTTGTATTCTTCTCCAGCTCTTGCTCAAACTGAATCAGAACTTGCAGAAACGGCTTAGCCAGACGCTGATCGGATGCTGGTTGAGCCTGGAAATGCTCCAAACGATTCAGATCTGACACTATAAGAAGTTTTGTATTCTTCTCCAGCTCTTGCTCAAACTGAATCAGAACTTGCAGAAACGGCTTAGCCATACGCTGATCGGATACTGGTTGGGCCTGGAAATGCTCTAAACGATTCAGATCTGACACCATAAGAAGTTTTGTATTCTTCTCCAGCTCTTGCTCAAACTGAATCAGAACTTGCAGAAACGGCTTAGCCAGACGCTGATCGGATGCTGGTTGGACCTGGAAATGCTCTAAACGATTCAGATTTGACACCATAAGAAGTTTTGTATTCTTCTCCAGCTCTTGCTCAAACTGAATCAGAACTTGCAGAAACGACTTAGCCAGACGCTGATCGGATGCTGGTTGGGCCTGGAAATGCTCTAAACGATTCAGATTGACACCCATAAGAAGTTTTGTATTCTTCCCCAATCTCTTGCTCAAACTGAATCAGAACTTGCAGAAACGGCTTAGCCAGACGCTAATCGGATGCTGGTTGTGCCTGGAAATGCATCAAACGATTCAGATCTGACACTATAAGAAGTTTTGTATTCTTTCAAAACTCTTGCTCAAACTGAATCAGAACTTGCAGAAACGTTTTAGCCAGACGCTGATCGGATGCCGGTAGGACCTGGAAATGCTTCAAACGATTCAGATCTCTCACCAAAAGAGGTTTTGTATTCTTATCCAGCTCTTGCTCAAACTGAATCAGAACTTGCAGAAACGGCTTAGCCAGACGCTGATCGGATGCTGGTTAAGCTTGGAAATGCTCCAAACGATTCAGATCTGACACTATAAGAAGTTTTGTATTCTTCTCCAGCTCTTGCTTAAACTGAATCAGAACTTGCAGAAACGGCTTAGCCAGACGCTGATCGGATGCTGGTTGAGCCTGGAAATGCTCCAAAACGATTCAGATCTGACACTATAAGAAGTTTTGTATTCTTCTCCAGCTCTTGCTTAAACTAAATCAGAACTTGCAGAAACGGCTTAGCCAGACGCTGATCGGATGCTGGTTGGGCCTGGAAATGCTCCAAACGATTCAGATTTGACACTATCAGACGTTTTGTATTCTTCTCCAACTCTTGCTTAAACTGAATCAGAACTTGCAGAAACGGCTTAGCCAGACGCTGATCGGATGCTGGTTGGGCATGAAAATGTTCCAAACGATTCAGATCTGACGCTATAAGAAGTTTTGTATTCCTCTCCAGCTCTTGCTCAAACTAAATCAGAACTTGCAGAAACGGCTTAGCCAGACGCTGATCGGATGCTGGTTGTGCC
>CAJHNH020006525.1:0-11910 GCA_905116865.2 Candidula unifasciata | reverse complement strand
GTTTTTTTTTTATTTTAAGCCTGACGAAAAATTAGAGCAATATAAAAACTGGGAAATTGTATGATGTGTGTGTGTGGTTATATTTTTATATATATATTATATAATATTATAAATATATTATTAAATATAAAACTTTTTAAAATTTTTCCTTTCTAACTGCATCTTTTCAAAAACGGGCAAGGGAAAATCAAGAACGCAAACCACTTAAAAAAGTGATTTTTATTAAAAATGTGCTAACGATGCGGCGCTACTAGCAACCCGTCGCGTGACAGGAGAAATGCCCCCTTCCAGGCACCTCAGGGGTGCAAAACCGCGGCCACACTGCAGAAATCGCGTCAGTTTTTTTCTTTACATGTTTCAGAAGATCAAACAAGGGGTATGGGAGGGGGGTTTTTTTTGTTTTTACCACTGTGGGGGGTTTTCGGGTTTAAAAAAAATCCGCCTCCGGGTGCACGAAAAAACGAACGAACGACGAAAAAATTTTTATTTAAAAAGGGTTTAAAAATTTAGGACGCAGGCCTGTTTAAAATTCGGCCCTTCCAAATTTCCCTTTCACACAGCAGTTGTATTTCATCAAGAAGCATGTTTTATTCATGTAAAAATAGCAATTATATATTGAAGTCAAAAAAAAAAGATGGCTGGAAAAAAACGCACCTCCCCGCGAACACACAACCCACATACACACAACCCAACATACTTACATCATACATACATACAACATACCATACATACATCATACATACATTACATACATACATACATACAACATACATACATACATACATACATACATACATACATACATACATACATACATACATACATACAATACATGTACATACATACATACATACATACATACATACATACATACATACATACTACATACATACATACATACATAACATACATACTACATAACATACATACATACATACATACATACATACATACATACACATACATACATACATACATACATACATACATACATACATACATACATACATACATACATACATACATACATACATACATACATACATACATACATACATACATACATACATACATACATACATACATACATACATACATACATACATACACATACATGCATACATACATACATACATACATACATACATACATACATACATACATACATACATACATACATACATACATACATACACACATACATACATACATCATACATACATACATACATACATACATACATACATACATACATACACGGGCACACATACGGGGACACATACACACACGCAGGCAGGGAAACAGACACACACATTGACATACGCAACACCCACACATACAAAGATATACACACACAGACACGCACAGACATACGCACACCGAGGCATAACCCGACACAAGCAGAGACACGCAGACATAATATAATAGACACACCGATAGAGACTCACACAGATACACACAAAGCCACGCACAGCCACAGACAGACACATAAACACATGCAGCCATACACACCTACAGACACATAATGGCACACACACACACTGACACACAGTGACGGACACAAACACATACTAACACACCCACAGACGCACAAAAAAGAAACCGAAACAGCTATCTAGATGCTAAGAGCAGATTCTCTAGATACTCAGGTACAGACTCGAATTGGCTCGTGAAGGAAAGGGACCTGCATGAATATCGCCAGAAAATAGAAAATCGAATTTAGATGTCCAGCGGGCACTTACTAAATGTATAGCTGGACAGAGTAGATTACCCCTCCCGACGTCTTCCCTTTCTGGTCTTTAAATTAAGCCCCCATAATGCAGGAGTATATTGATAGACAGCATAAGACTGACATCCTACACATATCTAGAAATACAAATAACTTTAACTATTGTTGACAAATACACGTGGATGTATTAAAGTAATTATATCATCTGTTTTGTTTTCTGTGCACTAATCAAACTAAATAGATGATAATGTTAAAAATGACTGTAACATGAAACTGTCTTCGTGAGAGGGTAAGTGGGAAATAACACAAAACAATTACCAACTTGGGTTTCTCAAAGGATCATCCGTTTCGAAGAATATGGTGAAACTTTCGATCTCTTCCAGTCACCAAGACCTTCCTCAGGGCACTTCAACATTCAAATACGACCAGCTTGGCAGTGACCTGGAAGCTCGTCCTGCCGCAAGGAACGAGGGATCTATCCTTGGCTTTTCAGCAGCTGGATCTAGATGAAACTATACTGACATACTGTACTGCTACTATTTTTAGGCCGCTGGAAATACAGAATCAAAATTGTCTTCCAAAACTGCACGCTGTCTTCTGCTAGTGACCTGAAGTCAATGCCCAGCAATCCTGTCTAACCGCGTGGATTCTTTTGGTGGCAAGGTTTAAGCAGCAACGTTGCCGAATTTGCTAGCAGCAAATTATATACGTGAAAGCGCAGGGAAATTGCAGATAAAATACAATAGGAAGTTCCCAAACAGGAGCCGTAGACTTTAATCGGGATACCCCTCAATGTCGTCTGTGACGAATATGACGTCACTCTTGGCGAAGCCAAGAGAGAAAAATCGAAGCGTCAAACATAGTGGTACGTGAGTCAAAGTATCTTGTCTACTTGAAGCGGCGTCTCGCGACAGGTAGAAAGCATTCGGCAATCGCAGTTAAGGTATATCGTTTGTATTTACACACCTGGATACGTAAGAGTAAAAGGTAATGAAAGAGCTGACGAGCTGGCATGTAAAGCATGTAAAGCACCAGTGCAAACGGCAGGAAGAACTGGCAGAGCTCATATTATCAACACTATAGGACTAGGTTGGGGGAATAATGTTGAATCTCTGATGAACACAATTGTGTGACCGATGTGTCTAGCTTGATGTAGCAACGTCTTCGAGGTAAACACACAAAATACTATAACCAGCTTCTCATGGAAACAGTCAGTAAAGATACATTGGAACGATTGCTGCATTGGAGGACTGCGCGTACATGGCGATGCCCAGTGTAGAAAGACGTCGACTGTGATCTTCTTCTTCTTCTCTTCCACCTTGTACCTCATCGAAGTGTCGGGGGGAGATGTAATGTTCTTTGATGAGCTCTGTCAAGAGCACTATTAAGGCTGATGTTCATTTCTGTAGGACTGTTTTTAATGCCATCACTCCATATTTTCCGAGGTCTTCCACTCGCTCTATACCCGTTGTAAAGTTTTAGTGTGGCTCGCTGTGGCAGATAGTACCAGAGCATTCTTGTTAGGTGGGAGATAGCTGCCCCATTACTTGATTAGCTTTGGCACATCTGGAGCTTATTTCTCTGTCCAGTTGTCGACTGTGATAACAAAATATAACACAACATATTGTTTCTTGTCAAGCTGTTAGCATGTTTCCACATGAACGTTTCATTTATTTCCCGCCATTCTTGTCTGAAATTCCTTCAGCGCATCTAATGTCTGCGTCAAACGTCTTAAATCAATGTATTCCATACAAATAGTGTCTGTGTTTTTTTTTGGGGGGGGGGAGGGGTGGGGGGATTAATACCGTACACTGAGAATGCTGCAGCATTGGCCTCTCCCTTAGTAGGATCATGAACCTATCACATCTGTCTTATATGTTTGTGGTGTGAGAAACGGGCAGGCTGATAAACTGACGGTTGCTACTCTTTTGGGCGGTGAGTTACCTAAGGATAGAGCAGGCGCGGTAAAGGCTTTCATGGAACAGTAGAACAAACTGGACAGAGCATCCATATCTCGAGAGACTGTATCAGCAGGGAGTGAGCAATAAACCTGGTCACTTTTCAACATATATGTAATCATGTAGCATTTGACGCCAGCAGTAAGATCATTTTTTTGTCGGCCACTAATAGGAAAGAGACACAGCACGTGTGGGAATATCTTTTCCAAGAGTACAGAGCAGTGATATTCCCATGTAGTTACTGCAGTCACTCCGATCACCCTTGTTTTTGTACATAGTTATGATGATTTCGTCTTTGAAGTCTTGCGGAACCTGTCCCGTTCGTCAGCAGAGTTTTTTTTTTTTTTTAGCTGATGAATGTGTGGGGTAAGAATGCCTTTCCCACTCCTGATGATTTCAGTAGGAATTTCATCTCTGCCTGGGGCTTTCTCTGAAACAAATTCATCAACAGCATTCCTATCTTCTACAACTGTTGGAAATGTGTCCAGATAGTCAGGCGTTGGTAGCGTCTCCATGGCATTAGAAACACCATATGCTAGTTTAGTATTAACTGAGTAAAGCTCCAGATAATATTCCACCCATCTACCTAGCTGCCTCTTCTTGTCATTAATAATCTCCCCATTCAAATTCTTTAGTATATCTATATTAATATAAATGGTAATTTTCAGAGTCTGTTACCTATAAACACGTGAACTACTAAACCGATTGCTTTCAAATTTTCACACAGTGTTGCTTTTGACTCAAAGCTTGTTTAATGTCAGAAAATCGCACATACCACGAACGATGTAGCTCCAGCAACCCGGATTTGTTTTTAGTTGATTGGCTATTTTTGACTGCTGAGCACGGCTGCCAATAAGTGACTTTTCCCCCATGATCCAGATATTTATATGACGCCTTGGTTTCACATTTTGCAGCGTTGTTTACTTTGTTGTTTTCATATATCCTTACATACTTACATAACTGTAGGTAAATTGTTCCTGTCGATAGTATTATTTTCATACTGTTTGGCAATCTTGGCTGTTTGTTTTCCTGTTCCTGTTCCTTTTTTTTTTTGCTCATTTTTTGCTTGGTTTTTTTTTTTGGGTCATCTTAGCTTGGGTTTTCAAACCGGCAGCACTGCTGTAGACCTTACACATTTTCGTCAATCTGTCGACACGTCTCTATTTTTTTTTCATATTATCACACAGCGTTGAATTCGAATACATTCGTTTTGTTATATAGCAGTGTCGCACACCAACACAGATGCTATTTGCTTTTAGTTGATTGACACTATTTGCGTAACACTGAACTTCAATTTATTATATAATTTTATTTCTATTATATTTTGAAGTTTTTGGTAGCGTAGTTGTAAATAATCCACCTGTCGCGCGCGTAACCGGAGTTTGATTCCCCGTTGGGTGATTTTATTTTTTCACGTTGTGTTGTGGTTTACAGCTACGCTGCGATATATGCAATTTATCACTATATTTTGTGATTTACAGCTAGCTTGTGATAGCGGCGACGTGAAGCTCAGTGGTCATGTCACAGGTAATCTCCGTTTGCCCTTGAGAGGGCAGTTGGCACGCTGTGTTGTGATGTAACTCTAGTCTGCGATGTCTGAGCCAACCTGTTCAGTTGTATAGTTGTAAGTATTCCGCCCTTCAAGCGGGTTACTGTCACAGACCTCCGGGTGACCTCGCTGGTCCGTGGTTCGTAACTGGGCCTATGACAGACAAACTAACCTTTAACACACACTGAACCCGAACGCACACAGAGCACACACGACAATCTTTATTGTAAGTACAGGCAATACAATAGACAGTTGACTTCCCGCTGTGTTGTCACCTATTGCCTGGACCCTCTGGCTGAACGGGCTTTACAATCGCCTCGTTCCCCAGTACGTTCTACAAGCAATCTCCTGGTGTACAAACCACAGCACGGCGAGTAGGCTCTTTTCTATCGCCACGCTGACCCAATCAAACTGTCACAGCCTCTGTCCAGTGCAGGGTCAGAGTGCTAAGGTTAGACGTTCTCTCACAGAACATGTACACAACTGATTTAACTGGTCAGAAGTAACTGGAACCTATTTACTTCTTATGGAACAACACGATACCTGGTACCAGTTAAATACACTACACAGAAACTATCCTATTATAACAGAACACTGTACATAATCTATGCAGTCACTAACAGAAATATCCTAACTCTCATATACTATCACTGTCTCGCTAAACGTCTTCTCTCTCTGACCGTCGCACACCGAATGTCCCGTGTTCTCTCCACCTCATGTCTCTTGACCCCGTTCACCAGCTCAGTCCCAAAAGCGGTAATCGTGTTGCGGGCTTGTCCACAACAAAGTTCACTCTTTCTTGCCGTGGCCAAACGCTTTATTCTAAGCACCGGTTTCACAGTGCAATAACAGAACCGACTTGACCAGTCACGGTCCTGACCTTTGTGTCAACCCTGGGGTGTCACCTCAACACGCACACCTTACGGTGTAGTCTATTCCGCCACTGACTGTACTCACAGGGTTGTGACAGTTACCGTGTTCGATTCAACGCTGTGTGCTAATTGTTTTTCACTTACAAAGGTGATTGGCACGTTGTGTTGTGGTTTACAACTAGGCTGCGATATCAGCGCTTTTTCTCCCAAGACATCCAATTTTAGTACAGTCCCAATTAGCCTCCCCGCGACGCTTCACTCGATCAAACAATATTCGTTAATGACAGACGCTGTTAACTAAGACGGCTAACAGTCCAGTTTAGTTTTGGTTAATTAAAAATCGTCCTTTCAGAGATGGAGAGATGACGGGTGCGGGTTTTTATTTCTTCAATTTGTTGGTATAGTGTACTTTTTTAAATCACGGTATATTACAGTGGGTTCCATCACTGGTCAGGTGATAAAGTTTTTTTTTTTAATGTCGGGGGCACAATTTAGCAAAATATCCCATAGCGACAGCATGCGGCGCTAACTCCTCTGGCTACACCAACCTGCACAGACAGTGGTGACTTTTTTTTTTTGGGGTGGGGGGAGTGGTGGTGGTAGTGGTAGCAGTAGCAGTAGTGCTGGTACTCGATGGATGATGCGGTAGCTGTTGCACTGGCCACATTTACTTCTCTGTACAGACTATTGCTACCCATTTTAGACTGGGTGGACACGGATGACAAGTTCAATTTAAATACAATATTTCGTAAGGCGATGACTTTCCTATCCTTCGGAGAGGATAATATGATTGGGGGCGGTGGGAGGAGGTGGGGGGGGGGGGCAAATGGGGTTGATGATAGACACTGTTAACTGCGAGAGCTTAAAACATTTTTTTTACAGCTCTCATTTCTTAACTATTTCTATTTTAATAATTTCGTCAGGTGATGATTTTCCAATTCTTCGAGCGGGAGATGTCATTGGGGAGGAAAGTTTTTTTTTCCTTTCTTTTTGGCTAGTTTGTTGGTCATTTAGAGGTATAGTACTCAGCTTTACTTTCAGCTGTTTAAGCACTCAAGATGCTTTAGCCTGCGATAAGCAAAGATGTTTTTTAACTCTAACAATGCACTTTAATCGACCACTTATATAATCATTCACTTATATGTTGTATGTTCTAGAGTCAGCATACCAGACTATCTCTCTATCTGTCTATATGTGCACTGACTGATATTAACCTTATTAGACACATTCGCTTTTTTTATTTGTTTTTTGTTCAGCATTGTGGGCCAAAGCAACGCGTGGCCAGGTACAACTAGTATATATATATATATATATATATATATATATATATATATATATATATATATATATATATATATATATATATATATGAATCAATGTTTGTGTGTTTGTTTATTACCTATAAGCTCAGAAACTACTAAACCGATTTAGCTCAAATTTTCAGAATATGTTTGTTTTGATACCGGGATTCTACCTGTCACGGTTTGAAATAAGTGGCGACATTTGTTAGGAAAATATCTTTATTTTTACTGACATTTAATAAAAGCCACGTTCGTAAATGCGCATGCGCAGTAGTAGGAACGCACGACTTCCACCATTCGCCGGCGTGGTACAGCAAACCAAACTATCTCTATATCTGCGCAGGCAATGATTGCAACATTAACAATATTAGACACGATTTGTATTTTCTTTCTTATCAAACAACCTTTGATGAGCTAGAGAGTAGTCGGTGGATTTGAGAAAAGGGGGGGGGGGGGGGGGGCGCGCATGGAAGACTATCTCTGTGTCGGTGCAGACACGATTGCGACATTAACTGTGTTAGACACGTGCGATTTCTATTGTTATGCTGTTTCAATAATACGTTAAGTTTTTATCTGTCTATGAGAGAACAATTGTCTGCGGTTTTGAGTTGTGTTTGAATCGGGACACAGTATCGGGACACACATTTCAAATAGTTTTGTTTTGTTTTCTTTGCTCAGAAGGAGTGTTTGCTTGGCCGAACGGTTAGAACACTCGGCTCCCGTGTGGAAGACCTGGCTTCGAATCCCCAGTACGCCGTTTGATTTGTGTGTGTGTGTGACCCGGGGGCGAAATAAAATCCTCACCTGCACTGTCGTGGCGACAGCACTAGCCATGTGGCCCTAAAACAACAACAAGAAAAAAAAAAAAAAAATAAAGGTATGTGGGTAAACCAGTTGTAATTAAATTTGACCATTCCACATACTTATGATTTAATTTCAAACTTTCCGATTGCATGGTTACGCTGAATCTTCACAGATTTCTATTCATTTTTAAATATATTTAATTATTTCGTCTGATATTGCGTTGGAATTAAGTTGTGCTGTTTACCATAGCGTTCATTTCGTAATTATTGTGTATTTTTCCTGTTTTCGTTGTTTTTTACTTGTTTTTTTTTTCCTCCCAACTACTTCGATGAGGAAAGATGCTTTAAGTCACAGTAACTGCCTTACCCACTCAAAGTAGTAGTTGTTGTGGTTGGGCGGTTACGCTGTCATGAAGGAGACGAGCTTCTCCCATGATGAACCAAATTCGAACCCGTGTTAATGGCAGCATTTCTTCTCTAGAGATTACCTTAGCTCCCACGTATACACAGCATAAATGGGTACCAGTACCTGGATCGTTAGGGCGACTGGAGTGATTTAGTGCATATCACCAATAAAGTGCTGATTAGTCTATTTAAATATGATTCTTGCATGACAGGACCACAGCGCCACTGGCCTAAAAATGGTCTTTTTCATACTTAACTACGTGTCTTGCATACCTATTGTGATAGTTTACTCGTTCATCATTATTATCATCGTCATCATCATCATCGCCATCTTCTCTTCTTTTTTCTTTGCCATTATACATCACCGTTAGATATTTCTTGTAGTCTATTAGGTCACTCCTTTTTATTCTGTGAAATTGTTTTACTATAATGAGTTGAATCCAATCCATTACCTTTGCCCTCTCTCGTCAATTTCGTTTTATGGTTTTTTATTTTACCCTTTTGGACCTTCCTCGGTCCATATCTGGTGATTCCCCGCTTGCTTTTCTTTTGGAGGTGCTCAATATGTCTCTATTTTCTCTGTCTCAATACATTTGATACCGGCTATAGTCTTGGCGTGTCTCCTATTTCGCCCTCCCTGAAATAATCTTATTCAAAGTTCACCAAGTATTGATCATCAATTACTTGCTTGTGAACTACGTTTTTAGGATTCAAATCTAAGTAAATGCTCTGACACTCTGCCGAAAGTCAAGAAGCATCTGACAAGTGTTCAGGGTTCCAGATACAAACTCAATCTCTGGCGCTACATTAGGCTCACCGGCTTGGTGTTTCCTACCATCGTCATCAAAAACAGTAGGTCCTTTACAGAACGTCGCTCTCTTCGCTGTACGCCTGAAAGTCTCTCACCAATTCTTTTTTGCTTATATAGCCGGTGAATCTTCACTGTCTTGAGGTTTGATCAACGGCTCATCATCACGGCACACAGGTAGTAACCCATAAGTGCTTTCTTCTTCTTCTAACTCAAGTCTTAATCCGAAGAAGCTCAGCACAGTGCAAAGGATCTGTAGCATCGTCGAGGATCCTGAAATAATTTGGGTAGATTTTAAACTCCAAATATTGACTGTTCAGAGCCGTTAGGCTACCATTTTTGATTTCCAACTGCTAAGGTATTTTTTTACGTGCACGACAATACACACGGGCGTCCGATCTTACTACCCAGAGTCAGTGGGGAATAGTATCTTGTATCTTGTATCTACCTTTGAGAAAGTCTGTCTCTGCTCCATTTTCCGGAGACTGTACCCTACATCCCCGTTATCTCTAGGCCACCATCAAGTTTATCATGACCAAAATACCCTAGCTTTCAGGACAGGATGCAGTTGATGGGCCAATACTCATGGATGCTCAAGTCATGTAGAATGTCGGTATTTGCCATCTAATTGGTCCAAGACATTCTAAAACTGTGTCTGTATTATTTCTCATACTCTGCTTTAAAAAGTGCATTTCCACAACGGTGTTGCTGCAACGTGTCTACTGCTAACTATGGGAATGTTACGTTGTGAGGCAACTGTCTCTTCCATTGTGCGACTTTCCAACCGCTGTTTGACAGCCAGGAGAACGGTCTTCATCCTCAGCTACCCACCGTGGGAACCGAACATTGAGTTGAGATGAGCAGACTCAAAAACTAACATCACAGCACTCGGGGCATTCCCATGCATTATCCGTCCTCATCATCAGCAGAGTTTCAGTGCTGATGGTACCAGTCTTAATCTGGTTATTGTATGTCTTGCCTTGCCTCTGAGTGTAGTGAGACGGCCAGACCCTCTGGTTACACCCAGGTGCCTTATTCTCTCCAGACTATAATAATTTTCTTTCTCTACTGATTCCGTTGCTTGTTCCCAAAGGGCCTTGACCACATTTGCCTTTTTATGTTTCAATTACAACCCAGTGATGCAGATCTAACCCATCTGTCAGCCTCTTTATTATCAATCACGCCAGCATAGCCTTGAGAAAAGATCCAGTATGCTCACTACCCGTGACCTTTCCAGTGAAGCTTGCCACTCTGCTCTAAGCATCTCCGTCTTCAGCTTTCTAAGGATGCTTTCAGAGTCTATTATACTCTACCTTCATTCTCATGCTAAATGTGTCTAGGCTGTCTTACCCTAAGATTTTCCATAGGCTACGAAGCCCAGGGTATCTTTCTTTCCTATCACCACCGAACCATCTGTATATATATATCATCATCATCATCATCATCATCATCATCATCATCATCATCATGTATCAGGTCCTTTACAGAACGTCGCTCTCATCACAGTCTGCCTGTAAGAAACTCGGTCTCTGGCCAGTTATCCCGCCTCATGAACTTTCACACTCAAGGAGTCACTTATATCCTGTGCCCATCTTCGTGTTGGTCGGCCCCTGTCCCTCCTTCCTGGTACCATGTCTTCTGCTATAAGTTTTTCCAATATGTCGTAGCACTTGATATGACCAAAATATTACAGCTTTCGAGAAAGGATGCTGTTTATTAGCCAATCTTCCTTGATGTTTAGGTCTTTTAAGATGTCAATATTTCTCATCTTCTTTGTCCAAGATATTCTGAGAATCTTTCTATAGCATTTAAGCTCAAAAGCCCATATTCTCTTTCTTAAGGACTGAGAGTTAGTCCACGACTCACATCCGTAGGTAGCCACAGGAAAGATGCATGCTCTCAAAATTCTCATTTTTATTTCCTTGCTCGTGCTTAACCATAGACTTTTAAGGCTGTTCGATCTTTGCATTGCTATGGCTATACTCCTTTTTATTTATGCCGAAAAGTCTCCATTTTTGTTTATTATAGAGCCTAGATATTCAAAGTTTGTGACATTTTCAATTTCTTCATCATTTATTGTTTTTTTTTGGGATGACATTCAGTTTTATCTGTGTACATTATTTTCGTTTTCTTTAAATTCAAGAACAGATTTTAATCTTCACTGTTCTTTTGGACGGACAAACAAAAATTTTCTATTCCCTTTACGCTGTTCGAAAGGAGAACTGTATATATATGCGACGACTTAGTGGAGGCAAAAGCTCACTCGCAAATCAGAAACTGCTCATTGGTTTCTCGAATTAGATGTAAGTCAGTCTAGCAGTTAACAACATCTGTTGTTGGCGCGTTCTGTCAGGTAGTCCTATTTGATTCATTCTCTTAGGGGAAAGATGCAATGAGCGTTTGAAACATGTGGTCACGCGTATTCACCAAAAACACGAAAAACACATACACCCACACACACACATACACGCATACATACACACAC
>CAJHNH020006524.1:0-11910 GCA_905116865.2 Candidula unifasciata | reverse complement strand
CTCATAGGTGACAAAAAAAATAGATAAGATAAAAGTGAAAACAAATTTTACGAAGAATTGTTCCTAACAACTTGTTTGTGTCCTACCACTAAACATTGAGTCCCAGACAATTATTTTACACATGACCACAAGTGACATTTTTCCAGAATTTATGCCTTTCGCGTTTGGCCAAAATCATATTTTCCAAAAAGTTGCCATTTAGTCTCAGTCTATCATTTCACACTTGACGAGATACTCTAGATGAGAAATTGGACACTTTGGAGCTCATAGGTGACAGAAAAATAGATAAGATAAAAGTGAAAAACAAATTTTACGAAGAATTGTTCCTAACAACTTGTTTGTGTCCTACCACTAAACAGTGAGTCCCAGACAATTATTTTACACATGAATAGACACGCTAGATGCAGAGTAGTTAAAACTGGATGTCTGATTTGGCATTTTGGTACAATCTGGGGCAAACAATTGAGATAACATAAAAATGACCACAAGTGACATTTTTGCAGAATTTATGCCTTTCGCGTTTGGCCAAAATCATATTTGCAAAAAAAGTTGCCAATTTTATCTCAGTCTATCATTTCACACTTGACGAGATACTCTAGATGATAAATTGGACACTTTGGAGCTCATAGGTGATAGAAAAATAGATAAGATAAAAGTGAAAAACAAATTTTACGAAGAATTGTTCCTAACAACTTGTTTGTGTCCTACCACTAAACAGTGAGTCCCAGACAATTATTTTACACATGAATAGACACGCTAGATGCAGAGTAGTTAAACTGGATGTGTGATCTGGCATTTTGGTACAATCTGGGGGCACAATTGAGATAACATAAAAATGACCACAAGTGACATTTTTCCAGAATTTATGCCTTATGCGTTTGGCCAAAATCATATTTTCCAAAAAGTTGCTAATTTAGTCACAGTCTATCATTTCACACTTGACGAGATACTCCAGATGAGAAACTGGACACATTAGAGCTCATAGGTGACAGAAAAATAGATAAGATAAAAGTGAAAAACAAATTTTACGAAGAAATGTTCCTAACAACTTGTTTGTGTCCTACCACTAAACAGTGAGTCCCAGACATATATTATACACATGAATCGACACGCTAGATGCAGAGCAGTTAAACTGGATGTCTGATTTGGCATTTTGTACAATCTGGGGGCAACAATTGAGATAACATAAAAATGACCACAAGTGACATTTTTTGCAGAATTTATGCCTTTCGCGTTTGGCCAAAATCATATTTTCCAAAAAGTTGCCAATTTAGTCTCAGTCTATCATTTCACACTTGACGAGATACTCTAGATGAGAAATTGGACACTTTGGAGCTCATAGGTGACAGAAAAATAGATAAGATAAAAGTGAAAAACAAATTTTACGAAGAAATGTTCCTAACAACTTGTTTGTGTCCTACCACTAAACAGTGAGTCCCAGACAATTATTTTACACATGAATAGACACGCTAGATGCAGAGTAGTTAAACTGAATGTCTGATTTGGCATTTTTGTACAATCTGGGGGCAACAATTGAGATAACATAAAAATGACCACAAGTGACATTTTTCCAGAATTTATGCCTTATGCGTTTGGCCAAAATCATATTTTCCAAAAAAGTTGCCAATTTAGTCTCAGTCTATCATTTCACACTTGACGAGATACTCTAGATGAGAAATTGGACACTTTGGAGCTCATAGGTGACAGAAAAATAGATAAGATAAAAGTGAAAAACAAATTTTACGAAGAAATGTTCCTAACAACTTGTTTGTGTCCTACCACTAAACAGTGAGTCCCAGACAATTATTTTACACATGAATAGACACGCTAGATGCAGAGTAGTTAAACTGGATGTCTGATTTGGCATTTTTGTACAATCTGGGGGCAACAATTGAGATAAAATAAAAAATGACCACAAGTGACATTTTTGCAGAATTTATGCCTTACGCGTTTGGCCAAAATCATATTTTCCAAAAAGTTGCCAATTTAGTCTCAGTCTATCATTTCACACTTGACGAGATACTCTAGATGAGAAATTGGACACTTTGGAGCTCATAGGTGACAGAAAAATAGATAAGATAAAAGTGAAAAACAAATTTTACGAAGAAATGTTCCTAACAACTTGTTTGTGTCCTACCACTAAACAGTGAGTCCCAGACAATTATTTTACACATGAATAGACACGCTAGATGCAGAGTAGTTAAACTGAATGTCTGATTTGGCATTTTGGTACAATCTGGGGGCAACAATTGAGATAACATAAAATGACCACAAGTGACATTTTTCCAGAATTTATGCCTTTCGTTTTGGCCAAAATCATATTTTCAAAAAAGTTGCCAATTTAGTCTCAGTCTATCATTTCACACTTGACGAGATACTCTAGATGAGAAATTGGACACTTTGGAGCTCGTTGGTGACAGAAAAATAGATAAGATAAAAGTGAAAAACAAATTTTACGAAGAAATGTTCCTAACAACTTGTTTGTGTCCTACCACTAAACATTGAGTCCCAGACAATTATTTTACACATGAATAGACACGCTAGATGCAGAGTAGGTAAACTGAATGTCTGATTTGGCATTTTTGTACAATCTGGGGGCAACAATTGAGATAACATAAAAATGACCACAAGTGACATTTTTCCAGAATTTATGCCTTATGCGTTTGGCCAAAATCATATTTTCTAAAAAGTTGTTAATTTAGTCTCAGTCTATCATTTCACACTTGACGAGATACTCTAGATGAGAAATTGGACACTTTGGAGCTCATAGGTGACAGAAAAATAGATAAGATAAAAGTGAAAAACAAATTTTACGAAGAAATGTTCCTAACAACTTGTTTGTGTCCTACCACTAAACAGTGAGTCCCAGACAATTATTTTACACATGAATAGACACGCTAGATTCAGAGTAGTTAAACTGGATGTCTGATTTGGCATTTTTGTATAATCTGGGGGCAACAATTGAGATAACATTAAAATGACCACAAGTGACATTTTTCCAGAATTTATGCCTTTCGCGTTTGGCCAAAATCATATTTTCCAAAAAGTTGCCAATTTAGTCTCAGTCTATCATTTCACACTTGACGAGATACTCTAGATGAGAAATTGGACACTTTGGAGCTCATAGGTGACAGAAAAATAGATAAGATAAAAGTGAAAAACAAATTTTACGAAGAAATGTTCCTAACAACTTGTTTGTGTCCTACCACTAAACAGTGAGTCCCAGACAATTATTTTACACATGAATAGACACGCTAGATGCAGAGTAGTTAAACTGGATGTCTGATTTGGCATTTTTGTACAATCTGGGGGCAACAATTGAGATAACATAAAAATGACCACAAGTGACATTTTTCCAGAATTTATGCCTTTCGCGTTTGGCCAAAATCATATTTTTCAAAAAAGTTGCCAATTTAGTCTCAGTCTATCATTTCACACTTGACGAGATACTCTAGATGAGAAATTGGACACTTTGGAGCTCATAGGTGACAGAAAAATAGATAAGATAAAAGTGAAAAACAAATTTTACGAAGAAATGTTCCTAACAACTTGTTTGTGTCCTACCACTAAACAGTGAGTCCCAGACAATTATTTTACACATGAATAGACACGCTAGATGCAGAGTAGTTAAACTGGATGTCTGATTTGGCATTTTTGGTACAATCTGGGGGCAACAATTGAGATAACATAAAAATGACCACAAGTGACATTTTTTGCAGAATTTATGCCTTTCGCGTTTTTGGCCAAAATCATATTTTCCAAAAAGTTGCCAATTTAGTCTCAGTCTATCATTTCACACTTGACGAGATACTCTAGATGAGAAATTGGACACTTTGGAGCTCATAGGTGACAGAAAAATAGATAAGATAAAAGTGAAAAACAAATTTTACGAAGAAAAATGTTCCTAACAACTTGTTTGTGTCCTACCACTAAACAGTGAGTCCCAGACAATTATTTTACACATGAATAGACACGCTAGATGCAGAGTAGTTAAACTGAATGTCTGATTTGGCATTTTTGTACAATCTGGGGGCAACAATTGAGATAACATAAAAATGACCACAAGTGACATTTTTTCCAGAATTTATGCCTTACGCGTTTGGCCAAAATCATATTTTCCAAAAAGTTGCCAATTTAGTCTCAGTCTATCATTTCACACTTGACGAGATACTCTAGATGAGAAATTGGACACTTTGGAGCTCATAGGTGACAGAAAAATAGATAAGATAAAAGTGAAAAACAAATTTTACGAAGAAATGTTCCTAACAACTTGTTTGTGTCCTACCACTAAACATTGAGTCCCAGACAATTATTTTACACATGAATAGACACACTAGATGCAGAGTAGTTAAACTGAATGTCTGATTTGGCATTTTTGGTACAATCTGGGGGCAACAATTGAGATAACATAAAAATGACCACAAGTGACATTTTTGCAGAATTTATGCCTTTCGCGTTTGGCCAAAATCATATTTTCAAAAAAGTTGCCAATTTAGTCTCAGTCTATCATTTCACACTTGACGAGATACTCTAGATGATAAATTGGACACTTTGGAGCTCGTAGGTGACAGAAAAATAGATAAGATAAGATAAAAAGTGAAAAACAAAAATTTTACGAAGAATTGTTCCTAACAACTTGTTTGTGTCCTACCACTAAACAGTGAGTCCCAGACAATTATTTTACACATGAATAGACACGCTAGATGCAGAGTAGTAGTTAAACTGAATGTCTGATTTGGCATTTTGGTACAATCTGGGGGCAACAATTGAGATAACATAAAAATGACCACAAGTGACATTTTTGCAGAATTTATGCCTTTCGCGTTTGGCCAAAATCATATTTTTGCAAAAAAGTTGCCAATTTAGTCTCAGTCTATCATTTCACACTTGACGAGATACTCTAGATGAGAAATTGGGACACTTTGGAGCTCGTAGGTGAACAGAAAAATAGATAAGATAATAAAAGTGAAAAACAAATTTTACGAAGAATTGTTCCTAACAACTTGTTTGTGTCCTACCACTAAACAGTGAGTCCCAGACAATTATTTTACACATGAATAGACACGCTAGATGCAGAGTAGTTAAACTGGAATGTCTGATTTGGCATTTTTGTACAATCTGGGGGGCAACAATTGAGATAACATAAAAATGACCACAAGTGACATTTTTCAGAATTTATGCCTTACGCGTTTGGCCAAAATCATATTTTCAAAAAAGTTGCCAATTTAGTCTCAGTCTATCATTTCACACTTGACGACGAGATACTCTAGATGAGAAATTGGACACTTTGGAGCTCGTTGGTGACAGAAAAATAGATAAGATAAAAGTGAAAAACAAATTTTTTTACGAAGAAATGTTCCTAACAACTTGTTTGTGTCCTACCACTAAACAGTGAGTCCCAGACAATTATTTTACACATGAATAGACACGCGCTAGATGCAGAGTAGTTAAACTGGATGTCTGATTTGGCATTTTTGTACAATCTGGGGGCAACAATTGAGATAACATAAAAATGACCACAAGTGACAATTTTGCAATTTTATGCCTTTCGCGCGTTTGGCCAAAATCATATTTTCCAAAAAGTTGCCAATTTAGTCTCAGTCTATCATTTCACACTTGACGAGATACTCTAGATGAGAAATTGGACACTTTGGAGCTCATAGGTGACAGAAAAATAGATAAGATAAAAGTGAAAAACAAATTTTACGAAGAAATGTTTCTTAACAACTTGTTTGTGTCCTACCACTAAACAGTGAGTCCCAGACAATTATTTTACACATGAATAGACACGCTAGATGCAGAGTAGTTAAACTGAATGTCTGATTTGGCATTTTTGTACAATCTGGGGGCAACAATTGAGATAACATTAAAATGACCACAAGTGACATTTTTCCAGAATTTATGCCTTTCGCAGTTGGCCAAAATCATATTTTCCAAAAAGTTGCCAATTTAGTCTCAGTCTATCATTTCACACTTGACGAGATACTCTAGATGAGAAATTGGACACTTTGGAGCTCATAGGTGACAGAAAAATAGATAAGATAAAAGTGAAAAACAAATTTTACGAAGAAATGTTCCTAACAACTTGTTTGTGTCCTACCACTAAACAGTGAGTCCCAGACAATTATTTTACACATGAATAGACACGCTAGATGCAGAGTAGTTAAACTGAATGTCTGATTTGGCTTTTTTGTACAATCTGGGGGCAACAATTGAGATAACATAAAAATGACCACAAGTGACATTTTTCCAGAATTTATGCCTTTCGCGTTTGGCCAAAATCATATTTTCCAAAAAGTTGCCAATTTAGTCTCAGTCTATCATTTCACACTTGACGAGATACTCTAGATGAGAAATTGGACACTTTGGAGCTCATAGGTGACAGAAAAATAGATAAGATAAAAGTGAAAAAAACAAATTTTACGAAGAAATGTTCCTAACAACTTGTTTGTGTCCTACCACTAAACAGTGAGTCCCAGACAATTATTTTACACATGAATAGACACGCTAGATGCAGAGTAGTTAAACTGAATGTCTGATTTGGCATTTTGTACAATCTGGGGGCAACAATTGAGATAACATAAAAATGACCACAAGTGACAATTTTGCAGAATTTATGCCTTACGCGTTTGGAAAAAATCATATTTGCAAAAAAGTTGCCAATTTAGTCTCAGTCTATCATTTCACACTTGACGAGATACTCTAGATGAGAAATTGGACACTTTGGAGCTCATAGGTGACAGAAAAATAGATAAGATAAAAGTGAAAAACAAATTTTACGAAGAAATGTTCCTAACAACTTGTTTGTGTCCTACCACTAAACAGTGAGTCCCAGACAATTATTTTACACATGAATAGACACGCTAGATGCAGAGTAGTTAAACTGGATGTCTGATTTGGCATTTTTGTACAATCTGGGTGCAACAATTGAGATAACATAAAAATCACCACAAGTGACATTTTTCCAGAATTTATGCCTTTCGCGTTTGGCCAAAATCATATTTTCCAAAAAGTTGCCAATTTAGTCTCAGTCTATCATTTCACACTTGACGAGATACTCTAGATGAGAAATTGGACACTTTGGAGCTCATAGGTGACAGAAAAATAGATAAGATAAAAGTGAAAAACAAATTTTACGAAGAAATGTTCCTAACAACTTGTTTGTGTCCTACCACTAAACAGTGAGTCCCAGACAATTATTTTACACATGAATAGACACGCTAGGTGCAGAGTAGTTAAACTGGATGTCTGATTTGGCATTTTTGTACAATCTGGGGGCAACAATTGAGATAACATAAAAATGACCACAAGTGACATTTTTCCAGAATTTATGCCTTTCGCGTTTGGCCAAAATCATATTTTCCAAAAAGTTGCCAATTTAGTCTCAGTCTATCATTTCACACTTGACGAGATACTCTAGATGAGAAATTGGACACTTTGGAGCTCATAGGTGACAGAAATATAGATAAGATAAAAGTGAAAAACAAATTTTACGAAGAAATGTTCCTAACAACTTGTTTGTGTCCTACCACTAAACAGTGAGTCCCAGACAATTATTTTACACATGAATAGACACGCTAGATGCAGAGTAGGTAAACTGAATGTCTGATTTGGCATTTTTGTACAATCTGGGGGCAACAATTGAGATAACATAAAAATGACCACAAGTGACAATTTTGCAGAATTTATGCCTTTCGCGTTTGGCCAAAATCATATTTTCAAAAAAGTTGCCAATTTAGTCTCAGTCTATCATTTCACACTTGACGAGATACTCTAGATGAGAAATTGGACACTTTGGAGCTCATAGGTGACAGAAAAATAGATAAGATAAAAGTGAAAAACAAATTTTACGAAGAAATGTTCCTAACAACTTGTTTGTGTCCTACCACTAAACAGTGAGTCCCAGACAATTATTTACACATGAATAGACACGCTAGATGCAGAGTAGTTAAACTGAATGTCTGATTTGGCATTTTTGTACAATCTGGGGGCAACAATTGAGATAACATAAAAATGACCACAAGTGACAATTTTGCAGAATTTATGCCTTTCGCGTTTGGCCAAAATCATATATTCCAAAAAGTTGCCAATTTAGTCTCAGTCTATCATTTCACACTTGACGAGATACTCTAGATGAGAAATTGGACACTTTGGAGCTCATAGGTGACAGAAAAATAGATAAGATAAAAGTGAAAAACAAATTTTACGAAGAAATGTTCCTAACAACTTGTTTGTGTCCTACCACTAAACAGTGAGTCCCAGACAATTATTTTACACATGAATAGACACGCTAGATGCAGAGTAGTTAAACTGAATGTCTGATTTGGCATTTTTGTACAATCTGGGGGCAACAATTGAGATAACATAAAAATGACCACAAGTGACATTTTCCAGAATTTATGCCTTTCGCGTTTGGCCAAAATCATATTTTCCAAAAAGTTGCCAATTTAGTCTCAGTCTATCATTTCACACTTGACGAGATACTCTAGATGAGAAATTGGACACTTTGGAGCTCATAGGTGACAGAAAAATAGATAAGATAAAAGTGAAAAACAAATTTTACGAAGAATTGTTCCTAACAACTTGTTTGTGTCCTACCACTAAACATTGAGTCCCAGACAATTATTTTACACATGAATAGACACGCTAGATGCAGAGTAGGTAAACTGAATGTCTGATTTGGCATTTTGGTACAATCTGGGGGCAACAATTGAGATAACATAAAAATGACCAAAAGTGACAGTTTTCCAGAATTTATGCCTTTCGCGTTTGGCCAAAAAATCATATTTTCTAAAAAAGTTGCCAATTTAGTCTCAGTCTATCATTTCACTCTTGACGAGATACTCTAGATGATGAAAATTGACACTTTGGAGCTCATAGGTGACAGATAAATAGATAAGATAAAAGTGAAAAACAAATTTTACGAAGAATGTACCTAACAACTTGTTTGTGTCCTAACATTAAACAGTGAGTCCCAGACAATTATTTTACACATGAATAGACACGCTAGATGGAGAATAGTTAAACTGGATGTCTGATTTGGCATTTTTATACAATCTGGGAGCAACAATTGAGATAACATAAAAATGACCACAAGTGACATTTTTCCAGAATTTATGCCTTTCGCGTTTGGCCAAAATCCTTTTTTTTTAAAAAGTTGCCAATTTAGTCTCAGTCTATCATTTCACACTTGACGAGATACTCTAGATGAGAAATATGACACTTTGGAGCTCATAGGTGACAGAAAAATAGATAAGATAAAAAGTGAAAAACAATTTTACGAAGAATTGTTCCTAACAACTTGTTTGTGTCCTACCACTAAACAGTGAGTCCCACAATTATTTTACACATGAATAGACACGCTAGATGCAGAGTAGTTAAACTGAATGTCTGATTTGGCATTTTTGTACAATCTGGGGGCAACAATTGAGATAACATAAAAATGACCACAAGTGACATTTTTTCCAGAATTTATGCCTTTCGCGTTTGGCCAAAATCATATTTTCAAAAAAGTTGCCAATTTAGTCTCAGTCTATCATTTCACACTTGACGAGATACTCTAGATGAGAAATTGGACACTTTGGAGCTCATAGGTGACAGAAAAATAGATAAGATAAAAGTGAAAAACAAATTTTACGAAGAAATGTTCCTAACAACTTGTTTGTGTCCTACCACTAAACAGTGAGTCCCAGACAATTATTTTACACATGAATAGACACGCTAGATGCAGAGTAGGTAAACTGAATGTCTGATTTGGCATTTTTGTACAATCTGGGGGCAACAATTGAGATAACATAAAAATGACCACAAGTGACATTTTTCCAGAATTTATGCCTTTCGCGTTTGGCCAAAATCATATTTTCCAAAAAGTTGCCAATTTAGTCTCAGTCTATCATTTCACACTTGACGAGATACTCTAGATGAGAAATTGGACACTTTGGAGCTCATAGGTGACAGAAAAATAGATAAGATAAAAGTGAAAAACAAATTTTACGAAGAAATGTTCCTAACAACTTGTTTGTGTCCTACCACTAAACAGTGAGTCCCAGACAATTATTTTACACATGAATAGACACGCTAGATGCAGAGTAGTTAAACTGAATGTCTGATTTGGCATTTTGGTACAATCTGGGGGCAACAATTGAGATAACATAAAAATGACCACAAGTGACATTTTTCCAGAATTTATGCCTTTCGCGTTTGGCCAAAATAATATTTGCAAAAAAAGTTGCCAATTTAGTCTCAGTCTATCATTTCACACTTGACGAGATACTCTAGATGATAAATTGGACACTTTGGAGCTCGTTGGTGACAGAAAAATAGATAAGATAAAAGTGAAAACCAAATTTTACGAAGAATTGTTCCTAACAACTTGTTTGTGTCCTACCACTAAACATTGAGAATTATTTTACACATGAATAGACACGCTAGATGCAGAGTAGGTAAACTGAATGTCTGATTTGGCATTTTGGTACAATCTGGGGGCAACAATTGAGATAACATAAAAATGACCACAAGTGACATTTTTCCAGAATTTATGCCTTTCGCGTTTGGCCAAAATCATATTTTCCAAAAAGTTGCCAATTTAGTCTCAGTCTATCATTTCACACTTGACGAGATACTCTAGATGAGAAATTGGACACTTTGGAGCTCATAGGTGACAGAAAAATAGATAAGATAAAAGTGAAAAACGAATTTTACGAAGAAATGTTCCTAACAACTTGTTTGTATCCTACCACTAAACAGTGAGTCCAAGAACATTATTTTACACATGAATAGACACGCTAGATGCAGAGTAGTTAAACTGGATGTCTGATTTGGCATTTTGGTACAATCTGGGGGCAACAATTGAGATAACATAAAAATGACCACAAGTGATAATTTTGCAGAATTTATGCCTTACGCGTTTGGCCAAAAAATGATTTTCCAAAAAGTTACCAATTTAGTTTCAGTCTATCATTTCACATTTTACGAGATACTCTAGATGAGAAATTGGACACTTTGGAGCTCATAGGTGACAGAAAAATAGATAAGATAAAAGTGAAAAACAAATTTTACGAAGAAATTGTTCCTAACAACTTGTTTGTGTCCTACCACTAAACATGAGTCCCAGACAATTAATTTACACATGAATAGACACGCTAGATGCAGAGTAGGTAACTGAATGTCTGATTTGGCATTTTGGTACAATCTGGGGGCAATAATTGAGATAACATAAAATGACCACAAGTGACATTTTTCCAGAATTTATGCCTTTCGCGTTTGGCCAAAATCATATTTTCCAAAAAGTTGACAATTTAGTCTCAGTCTATCATTTCACACTTGACGAGATACTCTAGATGAGAATTTGGACACTTTGGAGCTCATAGGTGACAGAAAAATAGATAAGATAAAAGTGAAAAACAATTTTTACGAAGAAAATGTTCCTAACAACTTGTTTTGTGTCCTACCACTAAACATTGAGTCCCAGACAATTATTTTACACATGAATAGAACGCTAGATGCAGAGTAGGTAAACTGAGAATGTCTGATTTGGCATTTTGGTACAATCTGGGGAAACAATTGAGATAACATAAAAAATGACCACAAGTGACATTTTTCCAGAATTTATGCCTTTCGCGTTTGGCCAAATCATATTTTCCAAAAAGTTGCCAATTTAGTCTCAGTCTATCATTTCACACTTGACGAGATACTCTAAATGAGAAATTGGACAACTTTGGAGCTCATAGGTCAGAAAAATAGATAAGATAAAAGTGGAAAACAAATTTACGAAGAAATGGTTCCTACACCACTTGTTTGTGTTTTTTTTTCCTACCACTAAACATTGAGTCCCAGACAATTATTTTAATCACATGAATAGACACGCTAGATGCAGAGTAGGTAAACTGAATTCTGATTTGGCATTTTTTG
>CAJHNH020006523.1:761684-783662 GCA_905116865.2 Candidula unifasciata | reverse complement strand
CAAATTGGTACAGTTCAGAATAAAGAAAACCTACCAATAGGCGGTAAAGAGAAGGTTGCAGTGGCCCCGGAAACTCCACGACAGAACAGGGGAAACATGCACACCTACTATCAAATTAAGACACAATTTGATAAAAATTCTATGTTAACAATTCAAAATAACCGAGAAATAAAATTAAAAGGAACAAAAAAAATTTCTGTTAAATAACTAAGTAAAATGAGGTTCCGAATATATCAGTGAAAAAAAAAGGGGGAAAGGGGGGGGGGGGGATAATAATTTAGCGAATATTCAATAATTCCTAGTTTACAATTGTAATTCAACCCCGCATAATTTGTTTTTTGTTCCATGGCCAGCATATTTTACATGCAAATATTTACATTTTTGAAATCATAGGTTGACTCAATTAATGTCAGTTGTGCACATAATTATTGTCACTAATTTTTGTTCATATATATATATGTTTGTGTGTGTGTGGTGTATTTTAAGTTTCACTATAGTTTGTATGGAGAAAATATTTGAAAAACGAAATGTATATAGTTTCATCAGATAAGATAAGATAAGAACTCCACAGGTAAGCATGTCTATCAGTAGTCTACCTTTCATCAGTCAAATATCGCTCGTCAGCAATGGCCCATTACCTTCCTATACAACATCCGAAGGTGGGCCGACCTCGGTCATGATTCCCAGACCTCAGTCTTCCCCTGCTGCACTTTACCGGATGTTCTCGGACAGGGACGGATCGATAATGGTGAATATGCAACGGGTACTGTGAGATTCAAAGTTAGACATATCTGTAGTCGCTGCGGTGGCCTATATTGCTTGCATTTATTTTATAACAATAGGAATTCTCAAAAAAAAACCTGTAAACACCCTTCCTTCAACCTATAAAAACAAACCTTCAAGCTTTTATTGAAAGCGTCATCTAAAGATATAAAACCAAACCTTCAAGCTTTTATTGAAAGCGTCATCTAAAGATATGAAAACCAACCATCAAGCTTTTATTGAAAGCGTCATCTAAAGATATAAAAACAATCCATCAAACTTTTATTGAAATCCTCATGAAAACTTTAAAAAAAAATACAACGAAATGTAGAACCGCGAGCTTTGCAGTGTAACAAACTACAGACGGAAAGTGGACGCTGCTGCTGTAATGCATTCATCATCACATTACAAAAATCAACAATACAACATACACAAAAACGAATGCACAAAATTACTTGAAAAGGATAAAAGAAAACCGGTGCCATCCACCTGACATCAACACTGCTGCCCAAGAGATTTGACACAAGAGATTTTGGCCACTCCCTTCAAAATCTACAACCTTACAGTATTGCAGAGACCACTGACTTCAAAATCTACAACCTAACAGTATTGCAGAGACCACTGACTTCAAAATCTACAACCTTACAGTATTGCAGAGACCACTGACTTCAAAATCTACAACCTAACAGTATTGCAGAGACCACTGAATTCAAAATCTACAACCTAACAGTATTGCAGAGACCACTGACTTCAAAATCTACAATCTAACAGTATTGCAGAGACCACTGACTTCAAAATCTACAACCTAACAGTATTGCAGAGACCACTGACTTCAAAATCTACAACCTAACAGTATTGCAGAGACCACTGACTTCAAAATCTACAACCTAACAGTATTGCAGAGACCACTGAATTCAAAATCTACAACCTAACAGTATTGCAGAGACCACTGACTTGTTTGTTTCAATGATGGCTGACATTTCCGAATATCATATCCCCCCCCCCCTTTTTCCCCCCCTTCCTTTTTAGTTTTGTAAGATTCATTGTAGTATCTGTTTCGATGTGTATAGGTTGACTGTTTCCGATCTCTGTCTCTGTCTAGCATGTCTGTTCGTCTGTGTAGCTTGTCTCTGTACCTATAACACCTGTTTAATTCTTTGCCTGGTTTTCTGTCTCTCTATATCTACCCGTATGTCTGTATGTATTTCTGTGTCTCTGCCTGCTCGTCTGTTTTCTGTCTGTTTATTTGTCTGTCTTTAAAATTTATTATTTATATTTTCTTGAATTCTTTCAAAATTGAATAATCAGCATTAAAGCTAAATTCCGCAGAATAGCATAAATCAAGGATTAACTGTCGAAAATGGCCAAACGAATAATACAAAGAATCAATAAGGCTGTCTTATTTCTAGTAGTAACACTTCTCTTGCACTCGCTATATTGTGTTTCTGATTTCTATTTTTTGTTTATTTATTTAAATATTTATTTATTTATTTGTTCATTCATTGTGGATTTGTTTCAGCATTTTCATGCCTGTCCTTAGACTAGTACAGTTAGGGAAAATGTTTTCACAGAATCTCTCTCTCTTGTTTTACCCCACCAGGACATCACACAAGCGATAAACACCCGATGACACAAAGTGCCACCATGTGGATGAGGATCACCTGTGGAAAGGTCCCAGAAACCATGTTTAGCCATTAGACCATATTTATGGTCGGGCTTTATTGCGGCCCCTGGCTAAAGCCAGAGTGGGGCTTCAAATAAGGAAAAATTGCATCCCAGAAAGGGATGACGAGATTATTTTACAGTGTTCACAGAAAGAATCCACGAGTGTTAAATACAGTATCTAGTTGATCATGCCTGTCAAAGGCAGATAATGATGTGTGTGTGTTATCGTGATTACTCCACGATATTGTTACAGACAGATAAACCAACCAACAGACCGACCGACCAAGAGACGGGCGGACAGACAAACGGGCAAAGACAGAGAAAAGGAGCGAGAGAGAGAGAGAGAGAGAGAGAGAGAGAGAGAGAGAGAGAGAGAGAGAGAGAGAGAGAGAGAATAGATGTGGATTACAGTGCTAATGATAAACATATAAAAGAACATCTTGACATAAATATAAGATGGGAAAGAGAGAGTGAGTAAACGGGTGCAGGAGAAGGAAGAGAGAATGGGAGAGTGAGAGAGTGAGAGAGAGAAGAAATAAATAAAGAGAAATACCAAAAAAGAATGTAAATTGTAGACACTAAACGATTGTATTAAAAAACAAACGGAGACATAAAAAAATCCAGATAAACTGACTGCAAGTCTGCTGCGTTTAATGACCAAGCTGTCTGTCGCCAGAATAATCGATGCGACGGAAACTGGACTTTGTCAGACCAGATAAACTTTACTTCCAAACGGTTACAAATTGGACACTAGTTTTTGTCGCCACGTGGGACGCAATGTTTTTTAATTTGAAGCCCCCACACCAGCTGTGGTCCGTGGCCCTATTTATAACACTACAAGTTGAATGGGCTTTCTGAGACCTGTCCCCGGATGATCCTCCTCCGATTGGTAGTACTTTGTGTCACCAGGTGTTTATAGCTCGGTGTGATGTACTATTTGGGTTGAAACGTCAGTCACTCAGTCAAACTGGACACTCAGATCTGTCTTACGTGCGGCCATTTCAAACACTTTTTTTTCCACACTTGAGCTGTATTTTATATAGCAAGCATATTATATTCAAACATTAAAATTCATAGTGTGAATGTAAAGCATATTATTCTCAAAAATCAACTCATAGTGTGAATGTGAAGCATAGTATATACAAATATCAAAACTCATAGTGTGAACGTAAACCATATCATATACAAATATCAAAATTCATAGTGTAAACGTAAACCATATCATATACAAATATCAAAATTCATAGTGTGAATGTAAACCATATTATATACAAATATCAAAATTCATAGTGTAAACGTAAACCATATTATATAGAAATATCAAAATTCATAGTGTAAACGTAAACCATATCATATACAAATATCAAAATTCATAGTGTGAATGTAAACCATATTATATACAAATATCAAAATTCATAGTGTAAACGTAAACCATATCATATACAAATATCAAAATTCATAGTGTGAATGTGAACCATATTATATATACAAATATCAAAATTCATAGTGTAAACGTAAACCATATCATATACAAATATCAAAACTCATAGTGTGAATGTGAACCATATTATATTTAAATATCAAAACTCATAGCGTGAATGTGAACCATATTATATACAAATATCAAAACTCATAGTATGAATGTGAACCATATTATATTTAAATATCAAAACTCATAGTGTGAATGTGAACCATATTATATACAAATATCAAAACTCATAGTGTGAATGTGAACCATATTATATACAAATATCAAAATTCATAGTGTGAATGTGAACCATATTATATACAAATATCAAAATTCATAGTGTGAATGTGAACCATATTATATACAAATATCAAAACTCATAGTGTGAATGTGAACCATATTATATACAAATATCAAAATACATTGTGTGAATGTGAACCATATCATATACAAACATCAAAACTCATAGTGTGAATGTGAACCATATTATATACAAATATCAAAATTCAGAGTCTGAATGTGAAGCATGTTATTTCAAACATCAAAATTCGTTGTGTGAATGCAAAGTAAAAATACACAAGCAGGGATGGCAAATGCATAGCTTCATATATACGTGATACAAACAACAACAAAATGACTCGCAACGCAGATGCACAGGTAGCAGACGCACGCACGAGGCAGGCATACAAACACACTCACATATACAAATACACACGAAATCGCATACAATGACAACACACATAGAGACACAGCATGCACAGACACATACATCCACAACACATACACACAGGCATAACAAAGACATCCAGACACAAAAAGCACATACACTCATACCAGACACAATATACACAGATATGCACAAGATAGACAGGCAACATACAATGTCAAAACATGCATAAACATATGGTTAAAGTAACAACATATACACATCGGAATAATAGGTAGACACGGATACAACGCAGACACAACACAAACAAAACACTCACATGCACGACAATATACTTACAACATACAAAAACACACATACCCACACAGACACATATCTCTTTGACAGAACGCTTACAGACATAACACGTTGCTCCAAAAAGCCTCCAACGGTCCAATCGTTATGGTCACTTTATTGACATTTATGTTTGTGGTGTTATATGAGCGCATGCGCGTGTGCGTGTGTGTTTTGGGCGCGCGCTGGGGGTCCGTTGTTATTTACCAAAGACGATCATAATGACACCTGCCAGCCATAGACCGGGATTAGCTGCGTCTCAGCAGACTAATCTGTCACCTGATCTGTCTTCAGCAGACTAATCTGTCACCTGATCTGTCTTCAGCAGACTAATCTGTCACCTGATCTGTCTTCAGCAGACTAATCTGTCACCTGATCTGTCTTCAGCAGACTAATCTTTCACCTGATCTGTCTTCAGCAGACTAATCTGTCACCTGATCTGTCTTCAGCAGACTAATCTTTCACCTGATCTGTCTTCAGCAGACTAATCTGTCACCTGATCTGTCTTCAGCAGACTAATCTTTCACCTGATCTGTCTTCAGCAGACTAATCTGTCACCTGATCTGTCTTCAGCAGACTAATCTTTCACCTGATCTGTCTTCAGCAGACTAATCTGTCACCTGATCTGTCTGTGTCACCGTGTCCAAGAATGATGACAGTCCGTCGTCAGTCCAAGCCTTGGTGGGACTCAGGAATTTCCAGCGGACACTTATTTATTTGACAGCTGCCCCAACCTAGTGACTAGATGCTTGCCTGCCGGCCGAAAGTGTTAGGGTTCAAATCCCCGTTCGGGCGGATTGTGTTTAAATTTGACTTGATCCTCCAAGCCAACCTATAATGGATACAAGGTAATGTCATGAGAAGTAAAAACGACCCACGTGATGTTCACTACATATCCCATCAAGGCTGAATGAGTCTATAAACGTGTAGTTCAAGTATAGTTCTCAACAAGTGTTTACCTGCAAAGCCTTTGTTTAGAAGCAATTTCTTCAGCAAATCCAATTAAACAGGAACTTGATTGGACTTGAAGATAAACAAAGAACCGAATCCCTTGTGAAATTAAATTACATGAGCTAATCTCCGAAAATTGTAGGTGAATTAAGAGAATACATTGGCGTTTAAATGTTTGTAACAAAGGTAATAACGAACGTGTTTGCAAAAATCACAGATATGATGATTATATAATACTCTGACTGCTGTATAAAATTTTAATTGAAATAATTTTTATTCTTGATTTCATAGAAGCAAAAATATAATTGATACACATTTTTGGAATAAATAAAGTCTACGATAATATACACAAAATATTGATAACATTATAAAATTTATGGATGGAAAATTTAAAATTATTTCAAAAGAAAACTGTGTATGTGAAGGAGGAAAAAAAAATATCGTGACAACTGTAAAGATCAGTGGAAACGGGTATAGAGGCAGACCAAGAGAGATGATGCAGGATGGGCTAAAACAATCACACGGAGGGATATCATCCAGAGAGCTGTTCCAGTCAACCAGGGATCGTGATCTGTGGAGACACATGAGCGCATTCGCCGGTTGGCAGGACACATGATGATGATGAAGGAGTAAAGAAACTGGCTGCTGCAGAGTGTGGAGTCCTGAGTTGTAACTTATTTGGTCTAATGACAAAATCCGGCACTGGTCTTATGGCTACGACACTAGGACATTGGGTTCACTTTGTCTGTCAGTAATGTCAGAGGTAGGACGGACCTGGTGAAAAAATTTGCTCGAGGACATTTGTCAATTACCGTATTTCCTTTACTTTGAGACATTTACCTACTCCTGTGTTTAGCAGATGATTCCCTACAACTCAAACAACTCTGTTCTATTAACGAAGCAGTTGTGAAGTAGAGTGACCCAAAAGAACACTCGGTCAGCTAGTAGCATGTCCTTTACAGAACCGTACTTCCATAACAACCCTCTAGAGAACTTCTCGATCACAAGCAAGATTTCCCGCGTCAGATACACCCATCTGGATATCATACCCCACACCCTACACCCATCTGGATATCATACCCCACACCCTACACCCATCTTCACTTTGGCCGTCCTTGTCCTATTTTCCCAGGCAAATACCCCTCTATTATTGTTCTCTCCAAACTGTCGTGATGTTTAAAGTGACCAAAATATTTCAATTTTCTGTTTTTATTGTCTTTTAATAACCAATCTTCTTCAGTATTTAGTTCTTGAAGTATGGATGCATTTGTTCTTTTCTTTACCCATGATATTCTTAGAACCCGTCTATAAAATTTGTATTCAAAGGTATTTTGGAGCTGTTCAGCTTGTTTAGTAATTGTCCAGATCTCACAGGCACCAAATGTAAAGCTCTTCCAATTTACAAGATTAACGCAAATATTTGAACCGGTTTCCTCTGTTTTTGTAATGCTGCTTCGGCCACCACCCTGTCACATATGTGAGTTTGGCAGCAACTGTATATTATCATTTTAAGTAGTTTATTTCTATGAACACATGTGATTTGAACTTTCTTCTCCCAGGCCGATCCTAGATAATGATCTCAAACTGATTTTGGCGCATGGTGCATTCTCTCACCTCTGGTCAGGTTTCAGCCATCTTTCAGTTACCAGGTCTGGTAGTCTGATATAGTCTTAGTTTTAGCTTCATAGCAAACAGGTCACCCCATCGTTGCTCCGCTCCTGTGACATTAAAAGCATACATAATGTTTATCACAGTCCCTTGTGGAAAGATTGACAGACTGCTGTCTCAGCATATCTAGCATACACACGCATTAAAAGCATACGGTAGCCATCTGAAGTGCTAACACAAACAGTCCGACATTAGAAATACAGTTCATCATTGATGGTAGCAGAAGTCACCAACAGATCAGCAGTTGCACACGCGATCAATTTTAATCACATAAGGGCACCACCAACATTGCGACAAGATCGCGCCATTTCTGAATCTACAGTTCACACCACTACGTTGGTCACAGTCGAAAAAAGCATTTTAAATTAAATCCGCAGCTCACAGTCTCACGCCATGCATTCAACTCAGAAGCTGGGCGACGAAACTATATACTTTTAAGTCTACAAATGGAACAAAATTGCAACGACCACCGTTTGGCAGACAAAAAAGTGTGCCTCGGCTCCCAACAGTGCCTGTGCCTAGCGTCTATTTTGACCGGAAGTGACCAGATGTTAGGTACTGGACCTAGCAAAAGCTAATGTGTCCCAAATCACAAGTAGTCTTAATTAGTCTTTCCGCATTAGCCTAGAGTGGCGCATAGGGCAGAGGTTATAGCTAACCATGTTTGGCGATTCGTTGGAATCTCTTTTAGGTCTTAGATGTTTGGTAGTTCCATATACAACAGGTCACAGTACACACACAAAATGATCTGAGACACTGAGAGAAGACGACTTAAATCACATCGGCGTTCTTTTGTGTACTGCTTGGTCTAGTCCAATGACAGATAGTCAATAATTCAGCCATTATACTCTTCCGTTTTTGTCCCGCTGTACTTCTGCTTTTATCCTTACTGTTATGTCTTTTCAGACCTTTCCGACTTTCACACTTGAGAGCCGGATTCTCTTCAGTTGCTTTGTCTTAGCTAGAACACAGTCTAGATTATGGGATTACTGCGTTCAGTTACACACACAAAACTGAACTCTAGTTCTGTTTTAAAGCGCGCCAGTCACATCCGGCAGGCAGACAGATTCCATCGTCCTTTGAAACACACAACCGGCGTACTGAAAAACTCAGTAATGATAATGATGACTGGCACCTTTACGTCTTTCCAGATGATAGTGTTATATTGCGCTATGAGGAGGCATGAGACTCACAGCCCATGGGGATGGCGAGTGTGACTAGAAAAGTCTTCCACAATGATAGCATGGGAATATCAGGACTATTATGGTCAATATTTGTGTTTAATCTGTTTCTTTTCAGACGCTCAGCTCTCATCCTTTCTGCAATCATTTCTTCCTTCACTCTCCTTCCCTTCCTGATATGCCCTTTCCATACAACACGGTGCATGGCATTTTGTTCCTATGAGTCCACCTTAATACCTGTATCATTCATGTCCCGCTTGCATACATCTTTATACCTTAGCAGAGGTCGACCTCGACATCTTCTTACTGTCTTTAATTCACCATAAAAAATAGCCTTAGGGACTCTGCCATCCTCCATTCTCCGGGTTTGACCCAGCCACTTGAGCCTTCGTAGACTGAGCATAGAAAAGACTTGTAGTATCTGCTCTTTCCAGTACCTCAGTGTTTGTGATTTTGTCCTACCATTTAATGTCAAGTATTCTTCATAGGGCGGCGTCCGTGGCTAATGCGTTGCGAGTCCGACTCGTAAGCCAGCATACCGCGATCGAAACCCACTGCAGGCTGCGTGGATTTTTATCGTGGTATGGGACGTCGCAGGTCGACCCAGCCTAAAATGGGTACCAGGATGGGCTGTCCTGGGAAATTAAAGACAGCCGGCGTAATGCTGACCACATTACCCACAGAGTGCTGATGGTCTGTAAAAATATGGGACGCTCTGCCCATATGCCCGATGTGCCGAAAGGCGTGAAAAGGGAACTTTACTTTTACTTTTATTTTTCATAGGCATCGCATGTGAAAGCTATATAGACGTCTCTTCTGGTGCAGATAGATTGACCAAGTTTCACTGCCATAAAGCAAAGTGCTGAGAACACAAGCCTGATAGACAAGGGTTTTTGTTTTAATTGTGAGCTTCCTGTTCTCCTAAACTCTCTTTGTCAGTCTGCTTATTGTTGTTGCTGCCTTACCTATCCTGATGTTGATTTCTTGGTCCAGCGATAGTTTACTATTTATTGTGGAACCCAGATAGGTAAAACAGTCTACTCTCTCAAGCTCTTCACCGTTAATGTAGACTGTAGGTCTGTCATTAACACCTTGCAGCATAACCTTTGTCTTCTTTTTGCTGACTATTAGTCCAAATTCACAGCACGCAACAGCAAAGGCAGATACATTGTAAACATTGCAGCTGCTCCTCTGAGTGGGTGGTTATTGCTACATCATCTGCAAACAGCAGCTTTCTAATAAGTAGCTTTCCTTTCCTGGTTTTGGCCTTCAGCCTGCGAGCATTATAAAGGCTGCCGTCAGATCGAGAATGGATGAATATACCACCCTCCTGATCTCGAAAGGCATGTGTCAAAAGAAGTGATGATAATATTCCAAAGAGGGTAGGAGCAAGTACACACCCCTGCTTCACTCCATTTTTGATTACAGACTGCTCCGATGTTACACCATCAAAGTTGATTGTACCTTTCATACACAGTAATGACTGCATAAATATATATAATATTATTAGCAATAATGCATTGAACGAATTATCAACTAAGATTTTTGTTCATGAAAAGTAGATATCGTCTAAAAAAAAAGATCTAAGGAGTATTTTTGAGCAAAAAAAAAAAAAGGCCCAGTCAGAGAAATATGGTATTTAATAATATCAATGCGTGATCAATTCCCATGTGTAAGCGTTAGCAAGTAACGATTACATTAGATAGAATATTATGGGTATTTTCATCCTTGTCGCTTAGCTATTGAGAGTATGCGTGCACAACTAACATCATAGTGCTAGTAGCCGGTAAATTTCACAGGTAACAGTCTCAACATGAGCGGCGTAACCTTGCACTGAAGGTACTTTACGCCATATTTGAGACGTAAATCATGTAGCCTATTGATCATCGTGTGGCAGGTACAATTCAGAACTCATCCCCGTATGCCAGTCTCTCGTCAGCTTGCCCGCCTCCTGTACTTTCATATTCCATGAGTCACTTATATCCTGTGCCCATCTTTGTGATCGTCAGACCCTGCTCCTGATTCCTGGTACCATATCTACTTCTGTTATTTTTTCCTATCAGCATTGGCGTTTGATAAACTAAAATATTTCCCGTTGTTTGACTAAATCCCGTTTATTAGCCACTCTTCCTTGATATTCAGATCTTTTAAAATATTTGTATTTTTCCTCTTTTGTGTCCATGACATTCTGAGAATCTGTCTATAGCATTTTAGCTCATCCATGGCATTCTTAGAATCTATCTATAGCATTTTAGCTCATCCATGACATTATGAGAATCTATCTATAGCATTTTAGCTCAGAGGCCCCTATTTCCTTCCTTAAGGTCTGTAAGACAGTCCATGACTCACATCCGTATGTTGCTACAGGGAAGATGCAAACACTCAAAATGTCAACTTTGATTTCCTTCCTGGTGCTTACCAAATGACTTTTAAAGATATTTAATCTTTGTATTTCTACGGCCATCCTACTTTTGATTTCTGTCGAACAGTCTCCATTGCCATTTATTATGGAGCCTAGGTACTTGAAATGTGTGACATGTTCAGTGTCCTTATCTCTATTCAAGGGTGTCGAGACAAGTCAAGAGGAAAGAACCCGCTTCTTCAATCGGACGTCATCTACTTAATTTCGGACACTTAATTGACACAGACACTGCTTTCCGTGTTTTTTACCACACTCCGAACTGGCGACTGTTGAAAATGGCTATAGCTTTAACAATTAAAATCAGCAACCCCCTCTTTTGTAAGCAGGCGGAATTTATTGTAAATTTGAAGTAACTCTGGTAAGTCAATGTAGCCATGTGACTACGAAGAGCTTCCGGCGGCCCCAAAAAATATTTTTTTAAACCACACACACACACAATGTTTTGGAAGAAACGATACGCATTTCAGTTGAATTAATTCAGTTTTAAGCTTTTTTTATGTTGATGTAACTCTGTAGTGAAGCGCCTGACGAGATGCAGCGAAATATGCCCATCAATAAATTGTGCAATGTATTATTTGTGTCAACACTATTAAATTTTTTTTTTTTTTTTTGAGTGACAGCTAGTTTTATTTGCGGGTATAATTTTTATTGTCTTTTTTTTTCAGGACAGGTTTGGTTTTCACTGTGCTTTTAAGCAAACATTTAGCAATAAATAATAAACACAAAAATAAATAGCTGTCATAAATGCCTAAGTTCTTTGACAATGGACAGTGTGAGCAGCTATTACAACCGTTACATATACGACTGGTCTGTGGGACTGGCGGTGACCCAGTTGCTAGCCAGCTTGGATGTCGACTCAACCATTATGTGCTTGGTTGTCGACTCAGCCATCATGTGCTTGGTTGTTGACTCAGCCATCATGTGCTTGGTTGTCGGGTTGTCGACTCAGCCATCATGTGCTTGGTTGTTGTCTCAGCCATCATGTGCTTAGTTGTCGACTCAGCCATCATGTGCTTGGTTGTCGACTCAGCCATCATGTGCTTGGTCGTCGACTCAGCCATCATGTGCTTGGTTGTTGACTCAGCCATCATGTGCGTGGTTGTCCACTCAGCCATCATGTGCTTGGTTGTCCACTCAGCCATCATGTGCTTGGTTGTCCACTCAGCCGTCATGTGCTTGGTTGTCCACTCAGCCATCATGTGCTTGGTTGTCGGGTTATCGACTCAGCGATCATGTGCTTGGTTGTCGACTCAGCCATGATGTGCTTGGTTGTCCACTCAGCCACCATGTGCTTGGATGTCGGGTTGTCGACTCAGCGATCATGTGCTTTGTTGTCCACTCATCCATCATATGCTTGGATGTCGGGTTGTCGACTCAGCGATCATGTGCTTGGATGTCGATTCAGCCATCATGTGCTTGGTTGTCGGGTTGTCGACTCAGCGATCATGTGCTTGGTTGTCGACTCAGCTATCGTGTGCTTGGTTGTCGACTCAGCTATCATGTGCTTGGTTGTCGGGTTGTCGACTCAGTCATCATGTGCTTGGTTGTCGACTCAGCCTTCATGTGCTTGGTTGTCGACTCAGCCATCATGTGCTTGGTTGTCGGGTTGTCGACTCAGCCATCATGTGCTTAGTTGTCGACTCAGCCATCATGTGCTTGGTTGTCGACTCAGCCATCATGTGCTTGGTTGTCGACTGAGCCATCATGTGCTTGGATGTCGACTCAGCCATCATATGCTTGGTTGTCGACTCAGCCATCATGTGCTTGGTTGTCGACTGAGCCATCATGTGCTTGGTTGTCGACTAAGCCATCATGTGCTTGGTTGTCGACTAAGCCATCATGTGCTTGGTTGTCGACTAAGCCATCATGTGCTTGCATCTTCAACCTTGAGGCGAGTTTGCATGATTCACCTAAAAGAAGGAAAGAAAGAAAGAATCTCTACCAAATGTTAATAATCTGACATGCAGACCCGTCTTTAGAACAAAAGAAAGCAAGAAATACCAGGTGGCGAGAGAAAAAAAACCACATTAAACTCAAAAAAGATATATGAGATTTTAGAGAGGCAGAAAACGTGACCTACAGGAAACAGACACATAGACAGATAGAAGGGGACAGTGAATAGCGAGGGTACTTCGAGTTAGCAAAATTTGGCATCAAAGAATACACTTGACCATTGAGACACTTTAACAGCGCTACATGGTCGTTAGCGCCTGTCAGGACGTCACTCAATAAGACTAGTACCTTAACCTTGCTTTCATCAAGTGATTCTGAAGATATAAAAATGAAGACTACAGAAAGAAATCCGGGAACAAAATGACAGTGATAACAACGTTTCCACCGGAAGTCTAACACCAAAGACGCCATTTTACACAAAGGCGAGACTACGAAGCAGAGCTGTCGAAGTTGGTATTTTCGTATAAAGTTGGCACTGTTTGATTTTGCTGATAAAAACTAAAACTGTTGTTACCACGTCCGATGTTTTGGTACCTTTTAGTTTTCTGTCTTCCTAACAATCGCAGGCTTTAAAAAAAAATCACTCTTCTTTGAAGAATTTGACAGTAAATGCATTGATGAGGTCAAGGTTATTACTCCAGAATATTCATTGCACCAATCGCAAGATGTCACACCAGATGTATAACACACTGAGCGGGGAGCAAAAAAAAAGGCGGTGTGGGGGGGGGGGGGGGACCCAAACCAAATGGTAGAGCAATGATGTCAAGGCCAAAGATTTTCATTTCTAGTGAAATGTAATTATTATAATTAGTAAGATCTTTTTTTTTTTAAGAGATGTTTAAAGGTTTTCAAATTAAGACTAACAATTTCGTCCTTTTGGTGTGTTTTGGGCACATAATATGACTGACACATTGAGTATGAAAGTACATGAGGCGGGAGAGCTGGCGAGAGACCTAGTTTCTTTCAGGCAGACCGCGATGAGAGCGACGTTCTGCAAAGGACCTGCTACATGATAATGATGCGTTTTAGGTGCCTTCAAGAAAAAGATTTGGTACTGTTTTAAACAAGTTTTGACAGCCCTGCTACGAGGGTTGAAATACGAGTTGCCAATTAATATGATCTGTCCAAACCAGCCCAATTTACGATTACATGTTGACCCCTTTTGGACTATACTCCAGTATAGTAAAAGATGCCCATTTTGTAGATGACTATAAGGTTGTTGGTATATTTATAGGGGCCACAAAGTCTCTTTGATGTGGATTGTTGGTCCTTTTCAAGATTTCTGACTGTTTCTCTTCTATATGTATTAACTCTTTCAGGTCATTTTCACTCTTCCAAACCCTAATTTGTGTTATCTAATATTTCTAATAACACGTCTGGGTATATGAGGTTTTATTTTTATGTTATTTGTTTGTTTTGGTTTGACCGACTGTAAACCCCCGCGGAACGTCTTTATAGCTCGTCCGTTTCTGGACTTTGTTCCATCCTTGGCTGCACTAAGAAAAACTAGCGACCGATCACGGTGGTAATGGTGTGTACTTAAGCAGTACTGGGTGTGCAAATGACAGCTTTCAAGATTGACTGCTTGCAAAAGCAGTGAACTGCAGATCTGATGGAAGACTGCCCGTGTTGGCACATCTGACCACTGCCTTATGCATTCACATTATTTGTGCGAGGTTGATGATTTTGCTAGGACTGACATGTTTTTCACTAGTTTTTTAGATAGGACAGCGAAGCACATTTGATGTGATTTTCACCAACATAGGAGAGGAGCAGTTGAGAGGTGCACACATCTAAGGTTAAGTGGAACTTCGAAACACTAACTATCGTCTAGCCTAGTGGCTCTCAACCTTCCTAATGCCGAGACCCTTTAATATAGTTCCTCATGGTGTGGCGACACCCAACCAATTAATTATTTTCTTTCATAACTTCAATAATGTGTTTTCCGATTGTCCTATGCGAACCCTGTTAAAGTTTCGTTCGACCTTGAATAAACAAAAAAGTTCGCATCGTGCAGGTTGAGAACCTCTGGTCTAGCCTCCCTTGTGCATGTGCATCCCTCATACATATGGTGACTTATATGTGTGCAGTCTGTTAATTCCTAAATAATAATGCTATAGGACAAAACTGAGTTTAAGTAAACACAAAGATTGGATGGGTTAATGCAACCATTGGCCGGCGGGTGAGCCACGGACCAGGCGAATAATCTGAATCCTCTACGAGAAGTAAGACGTTTGCGAGAATCAAGTGATGACTGTGAATCTGCAGCAATAACCAGACTGCAAGAACGACATGTTCAAAGGGGTGTGGCATGACGAAGGCACTAGGCAGGAAGCCAAAGAAGACTAAGAATGGTGTCATCATTCGCTACACGCTGCAGGATTTACTAAGGAGTGGATTTGAGCAAAAAGTTCTTGTCTTTCGTCCACTTCTGGTGTTCAGTCTTGCTCGGAAACTTACATTTTTTTCCGTGCACATCTGTTTGACAGAAAGGTCTTATTTGTATGCAGTTTCTTGGTTCTACAACTTGCAGAAAGATTCACTCTGACACAGAAGGAAATGACCCTTATTACTTGACTTTTACGACATGCTTCTTTGGGGCAGTGGGTTTTTCCTTTTCCCGTAACGGGACCCCGAACCCATACGGGTAGGTTGATGTCAAATAGGATTTGTGTTTGCAGTTTCCTGGCTCATTTATATATATATATATATATATATATATATATATATATATATATATATATATATATATATATATATATATATATATATATATATATATATATATATATATATATATATATATACTGTTGCTTGCTCGAATCATCGTTATTAGCACCTTCTCCGCTGTAATTTTCATCATCATCTTCATTATGTTTTAACGGTTAAAATATGCACTGATTGCTGAATTTAAAAAAAGAAAAAAAAAAGTGAAGTCGGGAAATGTGAACCAGTGTCATTGCACATGGTTATAGACCATGAATGCCCTACCAGTACGGGCAGGTGCTAAGAAATTGTTCGCCTGTGTCGCCGTTCGCACTTAACTCCGTAGCTACAGCGACGTTCCTCCATTTACCCCAGAGTGTTAACTCTTGCACCCATTACCTAGAGGCTGTGTGACCCCGGGAACCGCCTGGTTTCGAACACCGGCCGTGGGCTGCAGCGAGTCGCAGCTGGATTTCAAAGCGAGTCTCCTATCGACTGCGCTAACGCGGCCCTAATTTTTGCTAGATACTTTTTCTAGATTGCTAGATACTTTACAGAAGCGTCAAAGTATAGAATCGTGGCTGTCTGGTGTTGCTTGCTGTGGAGCTTAGGTGCCTCATCAGTATATGTTTGTTTGTCTGGCTGTTAGCCTTCTCTTCGTCTGGATTATTAAATGCCATGCTATTCACGTTTGTTATAACAACATGTCATCCCCATCCTCTTCGCTTTTATCATCCTCATCAACGTCCTCATTAATTCATTTGCAGAATGACGAGCCTTGTGTATGTTCTTATCCAGACTGTGTTCAAACCTTGCTCGCCAGCTCTTAGCCTGCCTTCAGAGAACCATTCTCCATTTTACAATTTCTTCAATGCCACCGGTGGCCAAAATATTTGCTTCTGAGGCACGATGTCTTTACGAACCAGTTCGAGCCTTGAAGACAGGCAATATTTTAAATTTTTTTTGATCCACATAATTCCCAGTGAACTATTTTAGCCATACTAAAAGGCGGCAATCTTTAAAAGACCATTTTGGAGTAAAATATTGAATGAAGGCAAGTGAAGAAAATCAGACGGCGATACAAATGAGAGGATAACATAAGAGATGGACAAACCAGCAGGCTCATATACCACACATCCAGAACGAAAGACAGGATGTGTTGCAGATTTAATATACACTACCTTCACACTGACAACGGCATCCGAATAATGTGCTGATTCCAAGAATATTATTGTTTCATTACATTTAAATGTCGAATATTCCTCCGTTACTGAATGAGAAATGGTCTATGGTTCATGTGACACGTAAACAAATCAAAAACTTGGTTTTAAAATGTTTACTTCAACGTGTTTTGCACATTCAGTGTTCAAACAAACTATTATAGATATTTGAAATAACTTTATCGCTTTGAAGTCAACACTGCCTCGCGTAACTGGTTTTCAAGATTGTTTTACTTGATTACCTTACACGATTGTCTCACTAGATTACCTTGCATGATTGTCTCATCGGATTGTGCCGCTCGATTTCCCCTGACTGTGTATTATTATTTCTATGTCGCTCACAAACTACATCTCCAATGTCACTGAGTATTTCGCGGTTAAAGTGGACACTATAAGGTTTAATTGTGTGTCCCTAAATGCCGACAATTTAAAGTTATCAAGTGCCATATTTATATTAGGTTGTTGTATTGTACAGAAAAACTGTAGGCTTTCAGAGTTACGGCTACACCTTTTTTAAGACCATCAGACAGGAAGAGACAGCGCTGAGTTGTTTCGGACAGCTGTGGCTACAGTTGATTCAAGACCATCAGACAGGAAGAGACAGCGCTGAGTTGTTTCGGACAGCTGTGGCTTCAGTTGATTCAAGACCATCAGAGAGACAGAGCTGAGTTGTTTCGGACAGCTGTGGCCACAGTTGATTCAAGACCATCAGACAGGAAGAGACAGCGCTAAGTTGTTTCGCGGAGCTGATTTAGCTCTGTAGGTATGAAACTACAACTGCCTAGTGAATCCTCACCAATATAGCCAAGCCAAAATGAGTTTCGGGAAGAAACATGCCAGCATTCCGATCATTCCCATAAACGCTCCCTCTAATCTTCAGCAGCCAGTGAAGAGTTCTACTTTGGGGTAGAAGCAGCAATCTGATGTATGTCCTTCTTCTCCTACGAAATACGCCTGGCCAAATAAAAGGGAGCTGAAACTAAGGAGGAAACACCTGGAAGGAAAAGGCAAGAGATACACAGCTTACAAGAGGGTAGAGAACGAGCGGTCTGAATCGAAGGAAGGAAGCATCAAGCCCGGAGACGGCGCAAATATTAAAATTGTGTTCACGAAAGTGACGTAAATAAACCAGACCACAAATATGGCCGGAGACTGTTATCAGTTTCGGCTAGCTAGCAGCAGTCTGAAAGAGGTGGAACGTTATATTTTTGTTTTCTCAAAAGGAATTTTCCTCTGAGTGCGGTGTGTACGCCAGATTTCCTGGTCGCTTCCCATTGTAGTATTGTCTTCAAATCGTAATGATCTAATTAAACTTCCGCACTGTCTACACGGCCTCAAAGGACATTGACAACATCCTACTTGTCATGAAGTACAAAACACGCCTGTTCGTTCCACACAGGCATGCATTCCCTGGAGAAGATGTCCGAAGTATTCTAACTATCCTGGACCAGTATAATAATTTTTGTCATTTTGCACTTGTATGGCTAATGAAATCTTGAATACATTCTTCAACATCTTACATTGTGAGTGACTAAGTTAGTCAATGGGCATAGCTGTGAGTGAGTGAATTTATGAATATGTCAGTGAGCATATTATCGTTTTACAGAATGTGTGAGTGGATGACTTCGTAAGGGCGTATTACAGTGGCCAGTTAATCGTTTAACAGAATGGGTGAGTGGGTGACTATGTAAGGGCGTATTACAGTGAGCAGTTTATCGTTTAACAGAATGTGTGAGTGGATGACTTAGTAAGGGCGTATTACAGTGAGCAGATGATTTTGTTTTACAATGAGTTAGTTAGTGAGATAGTCAGTAGTTATTTAAGTGACAACGCAAGTGGAGCGATGATTCTATTGCTAATTTAGTAAGTTAGATGATCGGGAATTAGGAATGTAGAATTGCGAGTACTTCTGTCAGATGTAGCTTGTGATCAAACACACAAGCACGTTACTGAATTAACGAGCCAGTGTATAAGTTAATGAGTGGGTGTGACGAGTGAGTTCGAAGGTAAGGGAAGACAAGACGGGATGAATATAAGAGAGTTTCAGTGACTAAGCTTATTTTTATCCCAGTTTCATAATGACACATCAAATGATAGTGGACAACGGAGATAATATGAACAAATGTTGACTAAAGATACGAGATGCAACAAAATGTGTAAGAATATGTGATCGAGGAATTAGAAGTTGATCTGGTAAGGAGGGATGTATGAGAAGAAGAGGAAGAAGTGTGTATAATCAGTGTGCTAGGGGAACAGTTAGCATCTACACCTTAAGACTTTTGCTGCGGGAGACAGAGCATCTATGGGTATGCCCGGTGTGCTATAATGTGGATTCCTAATCTGTAATTAGTAATCAAACAACAAACATCGTTGGCCTTTCTGCATACATTGTTTCTCTCATATAACGTGCAAATACAACATTAATAAACAGAGAATTTAAAAAAAAAAACTAACAAACAACTGTGACAACAGTAACGACGAACAACAACAACAAACAAACAACAACAGTCGAACAAACACACCGCCCTCTGTAATACATTTAACAAGCAACAACACTTCCCATTCCACTAGCCATCCTGTGTTAAATATTAAACGCCTCAGCAACACATGACCGACCAAAGAAGGCTCAATTAGAGTTCACCTGTGGAGTTTCCCTTGCAGAAGGACTTTATGCAGCCACTAGCCGGATTCTGCATCATCTGCAGCAATTAAAAACGACAACAGCATAGCTGGCTGAGTGTTGGCAACTCGGTGCTGATCGATCTGTTCCTCGTCTTCTAATACAGCCAGAAGATATGGGTGTTCCCATTTTGTCAAATACTTTTTGTAGTTTTCATTAATTTTCGCCGCTGTTGTTTTCGTTTTTGCAAACCTAAATGTGATTATGTTCCGAGAAATATTCACTAGATTTGTTTTTTCTCCATACCGTGAATATTTATTTGTCGTTTTGTTTATTTATCAGCTACATTGTTTTTTTTTTTTTACACTTCTTCGTTTGCAATAACCTTTCTGCCTTTTCTTACACATGCATATATTTCCTTTTACTATTTTTATTTGTCTTTAATATTCTTTTACTTCTTCTTTATGGTTTCCTACTGCTTCTCCTCTTCTCATGTTTTTTGTTGATGTTGTTGTTGTTGTTGTTGCTGTTGTTGTTGTTGTTGTTGTTGTTGTTGTTGTTCTTCTTCTTCTTCTTCTTCTTCTTCTTCTTCTTCTTCTTCTTCTTCTTCTTCTTCTTCTTCTTCTTCTTCTTCTTCTTCTTCTTCTTCTTCTTCTTCTTCTTCTTCCTTGTCTTCTTCTTCCTTGTCTTCTTCTTCCTCAATCTCCTCCTACCCTCTTCTTCATCTTTCTTTCTTTCTTTCTTTCTTTCTTTCTTTCTTTCTTTCTTTCTTTCTTTCTTTCTTTCTTTCTTTCTTTCTTTCTTTCTTTCTTTCTTTCTTTCTTTCTTTCTTTCTTTCTTTCTTTCTTTCTTTCTTTCTTTCTTTCTTTCTTTCTTTCTTTCTTTCTTTTTTTCTTTCTTTCGTTCTTTCTTTTTTTGTTTCTTTCTTTCGTTCTTTCTTTCTTTCTTTCTTTCTTTTTTTCCTCTTTCTTTCACGTCATCTGTATCACTTTTCCTCTTTCCCTGAAGCTTGGACATAACTTTAAATATAAGTTTAACCTCATATGCCTGATGTGCCAATGGCACGAAAGGGACCAATACTGAGAAGACTGTGAGAAAACTAGGAAAACGTCTTTGACCAAGTATCAGTAGCCAATAGTCAATCTGCTGCCTTAAACATCTTTATCCAACAACCAAACGACCGGCTAACTTTACCCAAATGACTTGACCATATGTTACCTTCAGTCTTATCCCCCTCCACCCCCCCCCCCTTTCCGTCGCCTCAATCTCTTTACCAAGCCACCTCATCCCTTGTGACCAGCGTGTTTCAGGGGTGGAGCGACGATCCCTAGCTTCCACAAAGCCACATCATCTCTTGTGGTCGTGTTTCAGGTGTGGGGAGAATATACCTCACTTCAACAAAGCCTCCTCATCTCTTGTATTCATGTTTCAGGTGTGGAGAGAATATCCCTTACTTCAACAAAGCCTCCTCATCTCTTGTCGCCATGTTACAGATGTTGGAAACCTATCCCCCACTTCCACCAAGCCACCTTATCTATTGTGGCCATGTTTCAGATGTGGGAAGACTATCCCTCACTTCCAGCAAGCCACCTCATCTCTTGTAGCCGTGTTTCATGTGTGGGAAACCTATCCCTCACTTCCACCAAGCCACCTCATCTCATGTATTTGTGTTTAATGTGTGGGAAACCTATCCCTCACTTCCAGAAAGCCACATTATCTCTTGTAGCCGTTTTTTAGATGTGGGAAACCTATCCCTCACTTCCACAAAGCCACATTATCTCTTGTAGCCGTTTTTTAGATGTGGGAAACCTATCCCTCACTTCCAGAAAGCCACATTATCTCTTGTAGCCGTTTTTTAGATGTGGGAAACCTACCCCTCACTTCCACCAAGCCACCTCATCTCTTGTGGTCGTGTTTCATGTGTGGGGAAACTAATCCTATCCGCGACACGTATAGACGCAGAGAGCAATGAGCAGTAAGTGTGTTCCATCCATTAAGACAGCAATTAATGTCGTCTGATTAATTTAATGGCCGGAAGGGATAGCCAGGGAAAGTAAGTTATCTCTTTCATTGCATGCAACTAAGAGTGCACGAACCTTTATTATGTTTAAGTTGATTGGGGATATTCTTTCCGGGGAAGAGTTCTGCGTCGGCAAGATAGGAAAGACAGTTAAAAGTTGACAAGGGGTATAACGGAAGGCTACAGACACCTTTAGACAGACAAATGCATGAATGGGAGACAAATGGTTGGAAAGACATATTTATTTCAACGTTGACTACAAAACTACATATAGATATATTTACATAATTGCGGAAGGGTGTGGAGCAGGGTTGGGGGAGTTTAAGGGGGGGGGGGGGAGTC
>CAJHNH020006523.1:741684-759184 GCA_905116865.2 Candidula unifasciata | reverse complement strand
CTGTTCAACACATCCATTGTCCCGCCATTTGCCAGATCCGTCCAGAAATCGTCAGATCAAGTGGCAATTCTACACGCTTCTGGTAAATAATTGCTGCTGTGGAGCTGTACTTAAAAATATCCCAGTGATTCTTGTTTTTCTCTCCCTAATGGCTGCCCAATATATTTCTCCAATTACGTCTGTTTCATACTGTTAACGAAGTCATAATTTTCTTAAAGGCAAGTTCCTATTGTAAAATGTATCAACTGTGAATTATTATATAGGAAAAATAATCCTTCTTTAGGAAATTAAAGATTGCTTAGAAAATTGAAACCAAAAATACTTTGTCTGTCTTTATGGACTTTTTTCAAAAAAATTAAGTAGACATGAATAGTGTTTAGTTTTCCTTAATGTTTAATTTGCTGTGTGACGCCGGTTGGGTCAAGTTAAAATTATAATAGTGCCAGTAAAAACGAGACTGCATGTGACGAATATCATTAACAACAACAAAACAAAAACACCAACGAAAAGTAGATCAGCGAGTTTCACATTCTAATCAACACAAATGGAAATGAAACTACGCGGCTACAGAGCCTTCATCAGCACATAACAAATCAAAACCGCACGAATACACAAAAATTACTTAACTGATGTATCCCGAAGCAGCTACGTGGGTGTCTTGCCAGCGGAATGAAAAGACACGTACAGCGCTATAGTATATAGCCCGAGAATACCATGGTCTGTACCTCAAAGATTTTAGATGAAACTGTGTTGACAGTTCAGTCCCCTTGTTGTATGTATACTTAGTATGAAAATAAAGCGATTTTCAACAAACAAACTAAACTCTCCTCTATGTCTCCTACTCTTCATAGGATGACAAATATTTCATCCTTCATTATGTTTAGGAACATTATTTTAGTTTACGTACTGTTTGGTGAAAATTCATTCAATTGCCAGGTTGTGCTGTCTTATTTTACATCGAAGTCTGTTTCTCAATTCCATTCTATCCCGCGCAGTCATTCTTCTCATAAAGTGCCTAACATATCGCCAGCATCTGTTGTTCTCTTAACATAAAGTGCCTAACATATCGCCAGCATCTGTTGTTCTCTTGTCATAAAGTGCCTAACATATCGCCAGCATCTGTTGTTCTCTTCTCATAAAGTGCCTAACATATCGCCAGCATCTGTTGTTTTCTTCTCATAAAGTGCCTAACATATCGCCAGCATCTGTCGTTCTCTTGTCATAAAGTGCCTAACATATCGTCAGCATCTGTTGTTCTCCTGTCATAAAGTGCCTAACATATCGCCAGCATCTGTTGTTCTCCTCTCATGAAGTGCCTAACATATCGCCAGCATCTGTTGTCCTCTTGTCATAAAGTGCCTAACATATCGCCAGCATCTGCTGTCGTTCTCTTGTCATAAAGTGCCTAACATATCGCCAGCATCTGTTGTTCTCTTGTCATAAAGTGACTAACATATCGTCAGCATCTGTTGTTCTCCTCTCATAAAGTGCCTAACATATCGCCAGCATCTGTTGTTCTCCTCTCATGAAGTGGCTAACATATCGTCAGCATCTGTTGTTCTCTTGTCATAAAGTGCCTAACATATCGCCAGCATCTGTTGTTCTCTTCTCATAAAGTGCCTAACATATCGCCAGCATCTGTTGTTCTCTTGTCATAAAGTGCCTAACATATCGCCAGCATCTGTTGTTCTCTTCTCATAAAGTGCCTAACATATCGCCAGCATCTGTTGTTCTCTTCTCATAAAGTGCCTAACATATCGTCAGCATCTGTTCTCTTCTCATAAAGTGCCTAACATATCGTCAGCATCTGTTGTTCTCCTGTCATAAAGTGCCTAACATATCGCCAGCATCTGTTGTTCTCTTGTCATAAAGTGCCTAACATATCGTCAGCATCTGTTGTTCTCCTCTCATAAAGTGCCTAACATATCGCCAGCATCTGTTGTTCTCTTGTCATAAAGTGCCTAACATATCGTCAGCATCTGTTGTTCTCTTGTCATAAAGTGCCTAACATATCGTCAGCATCTGTTGTTCTCCTCTCATAAAGTGCCTAACGTGTCGCCAGCATCTGTTGTTCTCTTCTCATAAAGTGCCTAACATATCGTCAGCATCTGTTGTTCTCTTCTCATAAAGTGCCTAACATATCGTCAGCATCTGTTGTTCTCTTCTCATAAAGTGCCTAACATATCGCCAGTATCTGTTGTTCTCTTCTCATAAAGTGCCTAACATATCGCCAGCATCTGTTGTTCTCTTCTCATAAAGTGCCTAACACATCGATAGGCATCTGTTGTTTGTTCACTTCTAATAAAGTGCCTAACGTATCGCCAGCATCTGTTGTTCTCTTATCATAAAGTGCCTAACGTATCGCCAGCATCTGTTGTTCTCTTCTTATAAAGTGCCTAACATATCGCAGCATCTGTTGTTCTCTTCTTATAAAGTGCCTAACATATCGCAGCATCTGTTGTTCTCTTCTTATAAAGTGTCTAACGTATCGCCAGCATGTGTTTTCCAACAGTTGATGTCTTGTAATCGTGGTCTATTTGTTCGGTTTCTCTTTATAATTTCCTCGTAGAGAAAGACAAGATCCCAATGAAAACCAGGTTTTTTTTATTTATTTTTTTTTTTTTTAAATAAATGTTATTTCTCACTGGCTTATGAGGAAACAACGCAGATAAAAATAATGCTAATAATTATTATCGAAATGATTAGGTCAGCTAAAACGCATTATTTTTGTCACTTTGAGTAAGAGTAAAAAGCATTATCAATAATATCATTTTTTTTAATTATTATTATAGCAATAATATAATTATTAGAATGTAAATATAATAACTTGTTTAAGTTTGTATGATATGTGTGTGTGTGTGTGTGTGTATGATATGTGTGTGTTTGAGTGTACAGGTTTAACAAATACCCAAACAAACAACTTGTGTGTATGGCAAATGGTGTTGCTAAGCTCCGGCACATATTTTTCTCATTAAGGTGACTCAGGGGGCTGATGCCCCAGGATTCTGGCGCCTGTGATAGGGTCTATACAAAGTTCAAGTAGAAAAGAACCGGGGGGAAAACATATTGAAGGAGACTGTGTTGGGGAAATGAGCACCATGGCGTCCTGAGCCACCTTGGACTGCAGGTTGCTAGCTGATGTTGCCTCTAGGAGTATTCTAATTATAACTGTATCGAAGACAGTCGCTTTGTCGGCCCTATGGTCAACAGTAGTGCCGGTCCTGTGGTCAGCAGTAGGGCCGGTCCTGTGGTCAGCAGTAGGGCCGGCCTTGTGGTCAGCAGTAGGGCCCGCCTTGTGGTCAGCAGTAGGGCCGGCCCTGTGGTCAGCAGTAAGGCCCGCCCAGGGATCAGCAGTAGGGCCAGCCTAGGCATGTGGACTCCATCAAGATAGCTCCTACTCTTCTTTAGGAAGAAGTCACTGCTGCGATGGCTGTTGACCCCATGCAGTGAAAGAACTCTGGTGTTGTACACAAAAGGAGTCATCGCCCGAGTTACAAAGAGCGTTCTCTGGGCTGGCTCTCATCTTCAACTGGCAATTCGTTTGCCCTACAAGCGACACATATGAATCGGAGCATTTAAATAAAAGACCCTCGTTCTTTGCTGTCAGTTCTTAGCTCAACTCAATTCCGCACGACACAACATAAGAACTGGAACGGCCAAGAAATATAGTACTGAAGAAAATGAAAAGTAGCTTATTGAATAAACCCCTTAGACTGGACGTCAGAGAGCGGGTTTGTTTCATGAAACGTGTTCTGATGTAGGGGATGTGTGCAAACAAATTAGGAATAACTTGGTGGCAGGGCAGATATGGTTTCTTAGACAGAATATCACGATTATCTGGGGCTTTCGGAGTAAAGTAGAATGGTTGTCTGGACACATCTAATCAAAGTAGAATATTATACTCAAGAGAGGCACGGATACAAAGAAAACATTTGGTAGATGGGGAAAGAAGAAAATGGGGAAGGGTGGCGGGTTATTTCAGATCCCTTTTTATTTTCTATGGAAATAAGAGTAGGGGGTTGGGTGCTCAATGGGCTTAAGCCTTAAGTTTTGTTTAATTATGGAATAATAATAATACTTCTTCTTCAGCATTCAGAGCCATTGATGTTCATTACTGTATATATCACCCGCCTCGACTCATCTCTCTTGTTGACCATCTCTTTCCAGTTGGTAACACCAAGTGTTTGCAGCTCTCTAAACATGATCTCTCCATTGTCTTCTTGGTTTGTCTCAGGGTATTCAACCATTAATCTTCCTCGTGTATACAGTTTTCACTTCTCCGTCCTCTGACAATCTCTCAATATGTTCCAGCAATTTCAACCTAGGAATAATAAAACTAGATTACATGATTATGTATTATTGTTATACGCCAAATAACAAAAAGCTATTATAATATATCTGAAGTCATTTGAAATGTAGTAAAACATGCTTGAAAAGAGAACGTCTACACATAAACAGGGCGACTAATTATTCCTGTTGCAAATGTTCTAGGACATATGTCATTTAAGACATTTTTGGAGGTCACACCTCCCGCCCCCTCTCTCACCCACGCACACAAACACACATAACCCTTCTTTTTTTAACTTTATATAGTGATTTTGATATGTGTATGTGCCATACATTATAAAATATATTTATAGTGATCTCCTGGATATCAAAACCACGTATAAGATGAAACGTTAGAGAAATGATAAAAGGGTTTCCAGATAAGAGAAAATTAGGACCCGACATAATAAACATGTTACATTTAATATCCTTTTTGAAATTTGTCAACGAACAAAACTAAAGTGACTTTGACATACAAAACAAAACAGTTACCTGCTTGTATTTGAAAAAAAAAATGAGTAGCCGTCAGTAGGAGAATGCGAACAACTAAGAACAGAACGAAGTAACACAGACGAGACTACTACTACTTTTTCTTTTTCTTCTTCTTCTTCTTCTTCTTCTTCTTCTTCTTCTTCTTCTTCTTCTTCTTCTTCTTCTTCTTCTTTTTCTTCTTCTTCTTCTTCTTCTTCTTCTTCTTCTTCTTCTTCTTCTTCTTCTTCTTCTTCTTCTCCTCCTTCTTCTTCTTCTTCTTCTTCTTCTTCTTCTTCTTCTTCTTCTTCTTCTTCTTCTTCTTCTTCTTCTTCTTCTTCTTCTTCTTCTTCTTCTTCTTCTTCTTCTTCTTCTTCTTCTTCTTTTTCTTCTTCTCTTTTTCTTCTTCTTCTTCTTCTTCCTCTTCTTCAATGGCAAACTACTAGAAATTTGCCTAGTGAAACCACACAACAGCCAGGGTCTGATGGGGTTGGTTCTGCAACGTCCTGTAAAGGATACGCAACTAACATTTTTCCTCTTCTTCTACTCTTCCACCTTGTACCTCATCGGAGTGTCACAGAAAAGACTACCAGGGGAAAAGATAGAGAAAATCCCAAGACAATACTAAACAAACACAAACAAAACATAAGCTATACGATACATGGAAGCGTATGTTTTGTTCCTCCCCCAACTGCCGCCGCATACATATCACAATATGTGCAATATATTCCTGTAAAGTTATTCGTCCAGGATTTATTCCATCTGCCTGTTCGTCGCCGGCGCTTCAACTGTCCCCGGGAGAATCATTTTCCACATGGAACCATCCAGACGGCGTGGACAACAGGGCCATTTCTCCACGTCCCGCTGCCTGACTGTGCCCTATAGCCCTGCCAAGATGTTTTGGATTCTTTCTTCAATGAAGATTTTGTTTTATGTTCTCTATAGGAAACGTGTTCAAATTGTATGTTGTCTATGCTTTGAGAAGGCTTCATATTTTATGTAGATTGTATATTGAAAAGACTGTTTTTCCCATATTCATATATCTAAACAGTAAAAGACTGGATATTTTTTTAGCATGTAAATGGACAAGATTGGTTGCTTTTCCCTCACTGACATATCTACACAGTAAGGACTGGAATTTTTTTTTTTTTTTTTTTTTTTTTTTAGCATGTATATTAACATAATTAGTTGCTTTTCCCCCATTGATATATCTACACAGTAAAATAATCGGTAAAAAAATTTTTTTTAACATGTATATTGACAAGACTAGGTGTTTTCCCCTCACTGACATATCTACACAGTAAAAGAATAGATTTTTTTTCCCTATGAGCATCGATTTTGAAAAGACTTGTTTTTCCCTCACTGACATATCTACACAGTAAAAGAATGAACTGATTTTTTTTTTTTTAAATTAGCACGATTTTGAAAAGCCTAGGTGTTTTTCCCTTTGGGACTTGTGAATCCTCCTGCACTACATGTAAGAACGTCCTTTCGTTGTCCAGACCTCATCGGTCAGTTTCCCTAATTGTACTTTCCAAATTAGGGTACGTTTTACTTGCGAATCCCGCACTGTAATGTATGCCATAATCTGCGAAAGATGCCACAAGGCATACATTGGGGAAACGGGTAGGAGGTTATCTGTTCGTTTCCGGAAACACCTCTCTGATATTGTCCAGAAGAATTTAAACCAATCCCTCTCTATTTTAATAGCCCTGACCACAAAGGCAAAGATGAAATCTCTGTCATAGCTTTGAAATCTTGCTCTAACGATCATACCACGTGCCTTTTTTTGGAAAATCACCTCATCCACTGTGTAAGTGTTCTTAGTCCAGGAGGCATCAATGTCCAGCACACCTTTATCTAAACAATTTTTCTTGTTGTCTCATTTTATTATTTTTACCCCTATTTTATTTTTATGCTTACTTTATTTTATTTCACATCATTACTTTATTCTGTCTCTTATCAGTACCATTTATGAATCATTCACATTTGTATTTCTACTACTCTTTTATTCCTACTATTATATTGTATGTTATCATCATTACCTTTTACGACTTTTTTCAGAGCCTTCTTTTATTTTATTTTACATAATTCATTCCACTCCATTTTTTTTTTCAATAGTCTCATTGGCCTTTTATTTTTTAGAGTACTCTCCCCTTTGTTATGGCCGTTGTAGTTCATGTTCATGTTTAAAAAAAGCCCGTCTCTGAAACGTCATTTTGTGTTGTTTTGTGCTCGTTATTCTGCTTCCCGATTTCGTTTAACTTGTCAGTCATTGTGCATTGAAATAATTCCCTTGTGTTTTGAAAACCCTGAGTAATTTTTCAGTCACTAAAGAGTATTTACTTAGCAATCGATATCTCATACATATTCATTTTGCCTTTTTAAAGACATCGTTCCATGTAGTGTGATATTGACGTTACATAATACCACATGATATATATATATATATATACACACAGTGGCTTTGCTATATGTTGTGTGGTATGGTATAGTCGCTACCACAAAGCACATGCAATACAGTGGCGTTGCAGTAAGTTGTTTAATGTGGTATTGTTGCTGTTTCAAGGTAATGTTTATGAAGAGTCGCTTTGCTATATGTCGCCTATGTATCCATAGGAGTAGGAAAATGGATAGATAGAGATCAAGATGAACCCACTGAGATAATATCAGGATACTCAGTTAACCCCTCCGACTGTTCTCCTCTCCTGCCATTATTTTAAAGCTCCCATCAAGTGATTTAAATATTGGTCAGCTAAAGTAAACTAATGTGCACAAAGACACTTGAACCTAAGTACACAATTTACTCAACTGTTTTATAACAACATGAACAAGATTTATTGAATAAATCTAACGAAAATTAAAATGAACTTATTTAGGCTAGTAGAGTGAAGATGGTGTTATTGGTGACAGTTTATACATATACTTAACTCCTAAATGGAGAATTCAACCTCGGGACAGTTCTCGGCTTGAGACCCTGCCTATCCTTTTCCAGTTTGTCGTCCTCACTGCTTCAAGCAGGTCGTTACACTCGACGGTCGGCAAAGAATGGATGCCTACTAGTCCCTGCCCAATGTGGGAACTATGATAAAGAAACAAGTGCATATGTGTAGTATCTAATCTAGATGTACACTAAGCATGTATATTATAATAACAGCAAACATGTTTAAAAAAAAAAATTCATATCTCCCTCATTTTCACATTCACTCCTGTCCAGTTTGGAAGGGCTTATGTCTCACATTCAAGCCGTTACATTTGCTGCCTTCCTCTACTCACGTCCTGTAATGATAGTCAAGTCTTCTATGTCTGATGTCATCTCTCGTACAGACTCAAAATGACTATCAGTCAGACAGAACAAGTTCTGGAATCCATGCTTGGAACAATGGACGTGCCCAGAATGTTAACAATATTTCTGGGGCGAATCAAATAACAAATCTCAAGGATTTACTCTCTGGGATCAGTCTCCGCATTAGCTCCCGGGTGTTAAACACATTTCAGTGTGTTAGCTGTATGTAATACAGATTCAAATTAACCACACGTGAAAAGACTGCCAAAGTTATCTTCACGCTTGTGATTTCAGACAAATGATAGTTCATTAAATTTCAGTGGTAACATCAAAATTTAAGTTGTACAACATGTGCACGAAAAACCATTTATGACAATATCAATTACGATATTAAAGCAATGTGACAGTGCCCTACAAGAATGTAGAAATGTCCACCTAGGAGTACTACAAAGTGACGAAGACACACACTTGAGCAACAAGACAGTTAGATTTCTATCAGGAAATAAAGGTTTTCAAACTAGTTTCGCTTACCTGGAGAATGACAACACAATGCCAAAAGTTCTGTCTCAAGCTTAGGTTTTAAGCCCAACAGATGGCAGAGTCTCATTTCCAAGTTCTAGAATCACCTTTTTATAACTTCTTTTAAGCTCCTCCTACATTACTCCTAAAACCACTCTCACCTCCCCGTGGGTAAGTCTATCCATGTCAGTCAGTGACTGTACAACAGTTGTTTGCTTTCCTACGGCTACATTCTCCTCGTCCATCAAGCTGACCGGAGCTAATAGGCCAAGTCACACCTATAGCCTACTTCAACCTGCCATCACCATAAAATCAGACTGTGTCAATTCTTCTGCTAACACTTTCGGCTCACTATGTCAATATTGGCGATCTGACCTGCACTACAGTTAGGTAACCTCAGGGGAAGATAATTGTAATTAGCCTGGGTTATCTGTTCGTATAGGTCTGGCTTGGAGATAAATATCTGACACCAAAGTTTTGGCAAGCGAAATATCCAGTCACAAATTCTGAGCTTGCAGGCTTATCACTGTACCTTAACACTTAACATCTGGGAACAAGTTTTAGTGTTTGATATCACCAACAGTCCAGGAGAATTAAATGTTTGTTCAGGTCGCCTACTTAGATTAAGGATGTATCCAAATCCATTTATTTCTGTATACTTTAAAATACATAGAAATAAAAGTAGGTTGAGGAAAGACATTCTGAAGTCACCGATCGTGTCGTCACACTATATGATGTGTAAAATGGTATTGTCATTATATCAAGCCAAACTTTGTGCGTATAGTTGCTACGTTGAAGAAACAGTTTGTATTCTAGATAGATAAAATTAACAATTTTGTAGTGTAATAATATTGCTACATGGAAGTTAAACTGATTACGGTGGCAATGTTGCTGTACGATATATATCTATAATTATCTTCTGTTCTTACTCACATCATTTAAAGACGATGACTTTGTAGTTTTCCCCCACACTCTTCACTTGGAGGCCGCCGTGGTGTAACCGCTAGAGGTTGCCCGTTGATTGTAAGGTCGTGTTTAAATACTGAAAATTGATGTTCTCCACACACACACAACAGACGTTGGTTCCGAGGTCGATCAAAATTAAATGGGTACTTGGTGAAGACATGGGAAGTAAAGGCGGCCGGTGTGAGGCTGACCACATTAATCACTTCGTCTGAAGGTGTGGAAATGTGTCCTTCCCGTTTACTTGACAGATCACAGTGTGTCCCACATACACTTGACCACGACTATCTTACCATGCATCAATTGATCACATTGTGTCCCACATACACTTGACCACGACTATCTGACCATGCATCAATTGATCACATTGTGTCCCACATACACTTGACCACGACTATCTTACCATGCATCAATTGATCACATTGTGTCCCACATACACTTGATCACGACTATCTTACCATGCATCAATTGATCACATTGTGTCCCACATACACTTGACCACGACTATCTTACCATGCATCAATTGATCACATTGTGTCCCACATACACTTGACCACGACTATCTTACCATGCATCAGTTGATCACAAGCTGCTGAATCAACCAGTCTGACTCTTTTAATTTTCCACATTGTGTCCCACATACACTTGACCACGACTATCTTACCATGCATCAATTGATCACAAGATGCTGAATCAACCAGTCTGACTCTTTTAATTTTCCACATTGTGTCCCACATACACTTGACCACGACTATCTTACCATGCATCAATTGATCACAAGCTGCTGAATCAACCAGTCTGACTCCCTTTTAATTTTCCACATTGTGTCCCACATACACTTGACCACGACTATCTTACCATGCATCAAATGATCACAAGATCCTGAATCAACCAGTCTGACTTTTAATTTTCCACATTGTGTCCCACATACACTTGACCACGACTATCTTACCATGCATCAATTGATCACAAGATGCTGAATCAACCAGTCTGACTCTTTTAATTTTCCACATTGTGTCCCACATACACTTGACCACGACTATTTTACTATGCATCAATTGATCACAAGATGCTGAATCAACCAGTCTGACTCCCTTTTAATTTTCCACATTGTGTCCCACATATACTTGACCACGACTATCTTACCATGCATCAATTGATCACAAGCTGCTGAATCAACCAGTCTGACTCCCTTTTAATTTTCCACATTGTGTCCCACATACACTTGACCACGACTATCTTACCATGCATCAATTGATCACAAGGTGCTGAATCAACCAGTCTGACTCCCTTTTAATTTTCCACAGTGTGTCCCACATACACTTGACCACGACTATCTTACCATGCATCAATTGATCACAAGCTGCTGAATCAACCAGTCTGACTCCCTTTTAATTTTCCACATTGTGTCCCACATACACTTGACCACGACTATCTTACCATGCATCAATTGATCACAAGGTGCTGAATCAACCAGTCTGTCTCCCTTTTAATTTTCCACAGTGTGTCCCACATACACTTGACCACGACTATCTTACCATGCATCAATTGATCACAAGGTGCTGAATCAACCAGTCTGTCTCCCTTTTAATTTTCCACATTGTGTCCCACATACACTTGACCACGACTATCTTACCATGCATCAATTGATCACAAGGTGCTGAATCAACCAGTCTGACTCCCTTTTAATTTTCCACAATACCTGAATACGCTAAAGAAAACACAATCTTTCCTCAAACATACCCGCAGTGCCACGTGAGAATAGAAAGTTACTGATCCCTAAAGCGTTCTTGCTTGTTACATACATCCAGTTTTAACATATGGCTGTGAATCCTGGACAATCGGTAGGCAAGCCAAACAATTTTTTGAAGCCTCAGAGATGTGGTTTTACAGAAGAATGCCTAGTGTATCTTGGACAGCCAAAAATAGCAACCCAGAGGTTTTGAAAGTGGCGGGAGCCCGAAGACAACTTATCACAGACATCAGAAGGAGACAGTCATCATTTTTCGGCCATGTTATAAGAAGAGGGAAAAAAGAACATGTTGTGACCACTGGAAAGATCTGGGGAAGGAGAGATAGAGGAAGACGACGAGAGAAGATTCTTTACAGTCTTTTTGCATGACATGGAGGTGTGTCGGCACACGAACTGATACATGCTGCAGGAGATCGTGGATTAAGGAGAGGCATGATCGCCCACGCCAGTCGGCAAGGCACCTGATGATGATGAAAGCGTCCATACAGACAACTGAGAACAGTATAGGACAAGACATCAAAACTAAACACAAACACAGACACTCCATCTTCATTCTCTCTGGTACATTCCATTCCTTTCCTATATAGTCATTCTTTTCTGTGCTTTAAGTTAATCAATATAAAACTAAGAGAAGGTCAGGTTAGTTGCGTATCCTTTACAAGACGTTGCAGAACCAACCCCAGCAGCCCCTGTCTGTTGTGTGGTTTCTCTAGGCAAATTTTCGTCCAGTAGTTTGTTATTGCTTACTGGATGGTCGGCCACCTGATACCACTGTCGAAACCAACGCAAGGCGCATGGCCCGCAGCTGGAATCGAGCCCGGTACCCCGGCATTACGAAGAGTTCGCATCGACTTAGCCACTGGGCCGACACTAAGAGAAGAATATACAGAAATATCTACGAAACTCGACACACAAACGAGTTCTTATCATTCTTGACCAGCAGGGGCCAAAATGAGCAACAGAAATGGTACAGAATAATACAGATACTAAAATTAACCTTGGCTTATCCCTCCGCGGTCGTCTGTGTATGAATACACAGACTGTTTCTATATCTTGGAGACTAGAATATAGTCCAAATATTATTCATGAGCTTCTTCCAGGCGCCCTTGATTAAGACGGTTGATATCATTTCTCTCTCTCGCCATGACTGAAAAACGAATTATGTCATCATGTCACAAGTACTTTAATCACAAGGAGCGTCGTGGGGATATGCAATTTCTATTCATCCACTGCGTGGCTTGCCCTTAGCAAATGTCTGGCCATGTTTATTCAAAGTTTCCGTAATGCCATATTTCTGGTGGTGTCTGGTTTCCCTGGAGCAAGAGATATCAGTTGTTGTTGGGCTTTAATGAAGAGTGGTGGGGAGATCAGTAATTAGTTCTTGAAAGTGGGATATTTTGTATGTTATTCTTTTTTACTTTATGTGTATACTTTGCCACATGCAGATACTAGGTCAGGTGAACTTAGCGACTTCTTGCTACAAGCCATGTTTGGAACTTTACTGACTGCACCGTTGTAAAGATGTGCTTTTTGTGTAAAACGGGAGTCATTGTCTTCTTCTTTATCGTCATCATCATCTTCTTCTTCTTCTTCTTCTTCTTCTCTTTTACTACTACTACTGCTACTACTACTACTACTACTACTACTACTACTACTACTACTACTACTACTACCACTACTACTACTACTACTACTACTACTACTACTACTACTACTACTACTACTACTACTACTTATACTACTTATACTACTTATACTACTACTACTACTACTACTACTACTACTACTACTATTACTACTACTACTACTGTTAATACTACTACTACAACTACTACTACTACTGCTGCTGCTACTATTTCTTCTTTTTCTTCTTGTTTTTGTTCTTCTAATTTTTCTTCTTCTTTTTCTTCTTTTTCTTCTTTTTCTTCTTTTTTTTCTTTTTCTTTTTCTTCTTTTTCTTCTTCTTCTTCTTCTTCTTCTTCTTCTTCTTCTTCTTCTTCTTCTTCTTCTTCTTCTTCTTCTTCTTCTTCTTCTTCTTCTTCTTCTTCTTCTTCTTCTTCTTCTTCTTCTTCTTATTATTATCATTATTATTATTATTATTATTATTATTATTATTATTATTATTATTATTATTATTATTATTATTATTCTACTTCTACTTCTACTTCTTCTTCTTCTTCTTCTTCTTCTTCTTCTTCTTCTTCTTCTTCTTCTTCTTCTTCTTCTTCTTCTTCTTCTTCTTCTTCTTCTATTTCATCTGTTTCTTCTTCTTTTTCGACCTTAAAATGCTAATAATGTTTAGTGCTATGGTTTACGGCTTGGGTGCGATATAGTTGTTCAGTCCAACACATCAGAAGGTCAGATTGTCTTCTCCCACCTTCCCCCAACTCAAAGTATCTCCCCGATAACTCAAACGCGGATTAACATCCCCCACACCACACACCCCCTCTCCACCGCCTGCCCTGCAACCTCCTTTCCAACCCTTCTTTCCGACTCTTTGGAATCACTATAGATACATTCTGTATCCGTGGTTTCAGGGCTCAACTTAGGCCAGACTTCTACGACAGGTGATCTGAAGCGGTAAGACAAATAAGCACCTCTTCGTGTCGAAGCATATAAAAGCTTCGGATGCTCGATCTTTCAGCCGCCTCAAGTATAAGACACATCGTGCTGTTGTAGAGTTTCTCTGATTTAATCTTTCCATTTTGTTCTTGGTGTACTTCGTGGTGTACGCCCTTCTTCTCGTATCTTATCGTAAAAATCAAACACAAATTCCAAGTTTATTCCTTTTTTTTACCTGCCTGAATACCTGCTTTATCAATGATGGTTCCTTTGCTATCTCATTTAGTTCTGTTCATTTTTGGTGTGCATTTACACCTAAGATTGTTCCTCTGTTGCCTAAGCCCTTCTTCTCTTTTCATGTTTGCCTTATATATGGTGTCCGTGTCTGTGGCTAAGACTTTGCGAACGAGTCTCGCAATGCCGGGGTGCGGGGTTCGATCCCAGATGCGGGCTTTGCGATGGTTTCGACAGTGATATCGAGAAGCCGACCATCCATAAAGCAATGACAAACTACTGAATGTAAATTTGCCATAAAAAAAAAACACAACAGCCAAAAATTCTAGAGTTGGTTCTTCAATGTACTGTCAAGGATTCGCAACTTTCTCATATGGTATGACGTGGCAAGGCATTCTCTCTAAGTGACATTTGATTTGCTGTCTTTGTATGTGCCGACTCGTTCTGTTATGACCTCATTCCTCTGACGAATAAGCACTGGCGATCTTTATTGAACATATCATTGGGGAATTAAACACTTACTACCTACCACTCGGTGGGCTCTGTGGCTAAGCCAATGCTAACGCTTCGTAATGCCGGATGCCAGGTTCGATCCCAGCTGCGGGCAATGCGCCTTGAGCTGGTTTCGACAGTGGTATCAAGAAAGCCGACCGTCCAGAGAAATGGCAAACTACTGGATGTAAATTGCCTAGAGAAACCACACAACAGCTAGGGGCTGTTAGGGTTGGTTCTGCAACGTCATGTAAACGGATACGCAACTAACTTAACCTACCATTCAGAGATACTGCCCCAGTAAACATACGAGACACACGCATCTTTTATCACTTCAGTCTCTAGTGTGCCCAGCCTTTTCTGCTCTGTGCGGTTACGAGGTGCAATGTCACAGAGGATTTGTGTTGACGCCTTTTGCAGAGATGAAATTTCCTTCCGTTATGGTCGGTAGTCGAGGAAGATGTACTTGCTCATTTAGCTCCACAACTGTAATCGATTCTGTGTCAATGGTTATTTGAAACATAGCGAAAGAAACAGCGTAGTCGTTGTTTGTTACTTTATTTGCTGTCATTCTTTCATTGATACTTTTGTGTGCTTGGTGAACTGGATAAATAAAATCTTGTTATAGTGGTTGTCAGGGTTGCTGTTTGTGTGGAGATCTCTGAAGGAGTTTGGACTCATGACTGTATACAATATAAAAACCTTCTTCTTCTTTTCTTCTTCTTCTTCTTTTTGTTCTTTTTCTTATTTTTCTGATTCTTCTTCTATTTCTTCTTCTTCTTCTTCTTCTTCTTCTTCTTCTTCTTCTTCTTCTTCTTCTTCTTCTTCTTCTTCTTCTTCTTCTTCTTCTTCTTCTTCTTCTTCTTCTTCTTCTTCTTCTTCTTCTATTTCATCTGTTTCTTCTTCTTTCGACCTTAAAATGCTAATAATGTTTAGTGCTATGGTTTACGGCTTGGGTGCGATATAGTTGTTCAGTCCAACACATCAGAAGGTCAGATTGTCTTCTCCCACCTTCCCCAACTCAAAGTATCTCCCCGATAACTCAAACGCGGATTAACATCCCCCACACCACACCCCCTCTCCACCGCCTGCCCCGCAACCTCCTTTCCAACCCTTCTTTCCGACTCTTTGGAATCACTATAGATACATTCTGTATCCGTGGTTTCAGGGCTCAACTTAGGCCAGACTTCTACGACAGGTGATCTGAAGCGGTAAGACAAATAAGCACCTCTTCGTGTCGAAGCATATAAAAGCTTCGGATGCTCGATCTTTCAGCCGCCTCAAGTATAAGACACATCGTGCTGTTGTAGAGTTTCTCTGATTTAATCTTTCCATTTTGTTCTTGGTGTACTTCGTGGTGTACGCCCTTCTTCTCGTATCTTATCGTAAAAATCAAACACAAATTCCAAGTTTATTCCTTTTTTTACCTGCCTGAATACCTGCTTTATCAATGATGGTTCCTTTGCTATCTCATTTAGTTCTGTTCATTTTTGGTGTGCATTTACACCTAAGATTGTTCCTCTGTTGCCTAAGCCCTTCTTCTCTTTTCATGTTTGCCTTATATATGGTGTCCGTGTCTGTGGCTAAGACTTTGCGAACGAGTCTCGCAATGCCGGGGTGCGGGGTTCGATCCCAGATGCGGGCTTTGCGTTGGTTTCGACAGTGATATCGAGAAGCCGACCATCCATAAAGCAATGACAAACTACTGAATGTAAATTTGCCATAAAAAAAAAACACAACAGCCAAAAATTCTAGAGTTGGTTCTTCAATGTACTGTCAAGGATTCGCAACTTTCTCATATGGTATGACGTGGCAAGGCATTCTCTCTAAGTGACATTTGATTTGCTGTCTTTGTATGTGCCGACTCGTTCTGTTATGACCTCATTCCTCTGACGAATAAGCACTGGCGATCTTTATTGAACATATCATTGGGGAATTAAACACTTACTACCTACCATTCGGTGGGCTTTGTGGCTAAGCCGATGCTAACGCTTTGTAATGCCGGATGCCAGGTTCGATCCCAGCTGCGGGCAATGCGCCTTGAGCTGGTTTCGACAGTGGTATCAAGAAAGCCGACCGTCCAGAGAAATGGCAAACTACTGGATGTAAATTGCCTAGAGAAACCACACAACAGCTAGGGGCTGTTAGGGTTGGTTCTGCAACGTCATGTAAACGGATACGCAACTAACTTAACCTACCATTCAGAGATACTGCCCCAGTAAACATACGAGACACACGCATCTTTTATCACTTCAGTCTCTAGTGTGCCCAGCCTTTTCTGCTCTGTGCGGTTACGAGGTGCAATGTCACAGAGGATTTGTGTTGACGCCTTTTGCAGAGATGAAATTTCCTTCCGTTATGGTCGGTAGTCTAGGAAGATGTACTTGCTCATTTAGCTCCACAACTGTAATCGATTCTGTGTCAATGGTTATTTGAAACATAGCGAAAGAAACAGCGTAGTCGTTGTTTGTTACTTTATTTGCTGTCATTCTTTCATTGATACTTTTTGTGTGCTTGGTGAACTGGATAAATAAAATCTTGTTATAGTGGTTGTCAGGGTTGCTGTTTGTGTGGAGATCTCTGAAGGAGTTTGGACTCATGACTGTATACAATATAAAAACCTTCTTCTTCTTTTCTTCTTCTTCTTCTTTTTGTTCTTTTTCTTATTTTTCTGATTCTTCTTCTATTTCTTCTTCTTCTTCTTCTTCTTCTTCTTCTTCTTCTTCTTCTTCTTCTTCTTCTTCTTCTTCTTCTTCTTCTTCTTCTTCTTCTTCTTCTTCTTCTTCTTCTTCTTCTTCTTCTTCTTCTTCTTCTTCTTCTTCTTCTTCTTTATCTTCTTCTTCTTTTTCTTCTTCTTCTTCTTCTTCTTCTTCTTCTTCTTCTTCTTCTTCTTCTCT
>CAJHNH020006523.1:716684-739184 GCA_905116865.2 Candidula unifasciata | reverse complement strand
TATTGTATGCTGCGTTTCAAATAAATATGATACTATTTTATTTTTTTAAATATTTTTTTTTTATAATTCACAATATCTTAACAGATGCTGAAATGAAGAACATAGATAGTTTTTATACCTGGTGGGAAAAGTCCTAGCCCGTAAACATTGGGCGATTGGGGGGGGGGGGGGTGTGTGCCCTCGAGATTCTTGAGCTGACAGGGTATGGTGTCTACCTACCTCACAATAAAGTCGCTCTCGAAATCTTCATCAGCCACCTGATCCTTCTCAGCTCGGACTTGGACGTCGAGCTGATTTCTAATGAGAACCGAAAACACTTTAGTCTTCAAGCGAGGCTGTACGGTTGATGGTATACAAGCAGACATCCAGCCCACTCACAGAGCCAGTGTTGCCACTTTAGATGTTTTACATCCAGATTTAGATGTTTTTCCTTGCATTTCGATGGCGTTTTTGACGTTTATATGGTAGATTTTTTTCTAGTAGTTTTTAATTTGGAGTGAATGTATCAAATGTAACCTAAGAAACAGGGTGAGATTAGACCTTTTAAATGCTATCTTGACAATAAAATTCGGCCTGATGAGAGTAGGAAAAGGCTGTTCCACTTATCAGCTCCCCGATTGGGTATTAAAAGAAACTGGGACAGCTAAAGCATACCAAAGTCAATTTGGATCTGAAGCTCCAACTGCATCATCCAAGCTAAGTTCATACTGTGGATCTTCTAAGGCAGACGTTAGTAAAGATAAGGACACGATTTTATAGGGTAAGTCGGCTGTTGCTATGTAATTTGTGACTCTTTCCATTTTGATGTTTTTTCTAGATGTTTTTCACGCAAATTTAGATGTTTGTAGATAATTTTTGACTCCGTTTTGGATGTTTTTTGTCAAAGAAAAGTGGCAAGACTGGACAGAGCGCTTTTCTTTCGCACAACGAATTAATTTAACAAGCACCAGAAACAAGAGGTGTTAGTAACTTTTCTAGGTAAATTTTCAGAAAGTTGTGTTCCATATTTGGTGAAGCATTTACATGAAGTCGAATGCGTGCATCTACAAGAGATGTCCTATACCATATGCTAAAAGCGCGTCAAAAGGTTCCCAAATGGTTTCGGAAAATACCTTATGGTCATCTATGCTGAAACATGTCCTGTTAACGCCAAACAAATAGAAGCTGATATTTCTTTAAACAGAAGCGAAGAGCCTATTTATACGCCTTTGTGCGTATTGGGCATATAGGGCTAGGCCTAAATTTTATTGACTAATTGGCACTAGGTGGGAGATACATTTAGCATCTCGTCGGCGACTTTTGCTTCTCAGGACTTGACCTGGTATCAGTTTCAGGCAGGATAAACCTGGGAGACAATGTCATTTTTTATTTTAAAAATCTGGCTTCCGTAGGGGTTCGAACCCATAACCTTCGGATCTGCAGGCGAGCGTCACCCCGCTACACCACGGCGGCCCTGTCATTTCTGTAACGGCTATCACATTCTTGTTCAGGGGACTGCATCACCCCTATCTTGTAGCAGAAATCAGCATCATTGATAGCCTGCATATCTGGCCTCAGTCGGGCTGAATACTTATCTTCCTAGTTAATACAAGCATAACTTCTTTTGTCAATGCCTGCTTATGTCGCATCGCCACAGTTAATCAGACGGTCAGCAGCCGAGCCAGGGCGCGCTCAGTCGCTTGATATTATTCAGTCTCGAGGTGTCAGGGACTCCTTAAATCCTTCCTCTTCTCATATACACACATGTTGATATTTGTGCAAAATGTTCCCTTTCCTTATCTCTGTTCACGAAACCATTTCAACTTACTGTCGTTAGCATTTTTGTTGCTGTTTTGTTTTATTTTATTCCTATCTCATTTCTGTAGTGAAATGTGTGTGTTAATTTCTTTATTGATTTAGATTTAAGTCTACTTGTCCACTTGCTGTGTATTTGTCCATAATTGTTCTTCTTCCCTCCGATAGCAGCTGAACACCCTAAAATGAAACAGAAAAAAAAATATTATTAATTTGAAGTGAAATAAACCTGTTCTGATACACCTGACCAGATGCAGCCAAATGTGACAGAAGAAATAATTGTGCAATATGTTGCTCCGATCTTGATTATTTAATTTCCCAGGGGACATCACTCTCGTGAGTTTTCCTTTGTTGTTATTTCCGCTTCACAACAATCATTTCGATTATTATGATTCTCCATTTTCCTACTAGCCAACCATTTTACTTAACATAAATCTCTTGGGATCCATTTAGGCTTTTGCAATAATATAATAAATAAATTATGTTCTGACTGGCACTCATTGATTCAAAATACTCTAGGAGTAGTAGATTTAATGTAAAGTATTGTGTTTTCCCTCCTATTATGGCAGCGACGGCTTTGTAAGCGGCACAAAATGGCGGAAGGTCGATTATGTTCGGGAAAACGTGTGCTTATTATGCAGTAATGCGTGTGCAGAATCTACTTTCGTGACTGACTGCTTGCGTCAACATCGAACTGCAATTCGGTATGACTGTTAACTCTGGCCACGGCCAGCTCCAGTATAAATCTGAAGCTGGCCGTGCTCTGGCACATCTTAAAGCTGTCTTGAGGATTTGTGTTGCGTGTGTCAGCTCCATGAATGTTCTAGAATCGACATTTATAGTCACTGGCTGTTAAATAAGATAGTAAAGGATTTGTGTGATGTCCATGTTAGGGGAACTAGCAGCCATAAGGCAATTGCCCCCCCCCCACCCCCCCCCCTTGTCCCCACCCGAAGAAATGTCTGCACCTGATACTACCCTACCTTGTAATGCCCCTGCCATCAGCCCAGGTCATCTTTCAGAATCCGCCTGGATAAGATTTCAGGTTTCGAACCTATGACACCGAACATATTAGCCGCACACTATCACAGAACTCAGAGTTCGTGCACAGTGCTGAAGACCTCTCTACATGGTCCATGTAAGGAGTTTAAAACACTTCAAGGCTGTGTGCACTAAAAGCTGCCCTGTGCCAACAATACCAACCCAGTCATACTCTGGTGGAAGCTACGGTAGTGCGTTTGGGTTACAACTGGGTGGATTTGGGGTATAGGTGTGTGGATTTGGTTACATATGGGTGCTTTGGGTTAATAGTGGGTGGATTTGGGTTACATATGAGGGCTTTGGGTTATAAGTGGGTGGATTTAGGTGACATATGGAGGCTTTGGGTTATAAGTGGTTGGATTTGGGTTACATATGGGCGCTTTAGGTTATAAGGTGGTTGATTTTGGGTTACCTAAGGGCTTTGGGTTATAAGTGGTTGGATTTGGGTTACATATGGGCGCTTTAGGTTATAAGGTGGTTGATTTTGGGTTACCTAAGGGCTTTGGGTTATAAGTGGTTGGATTTGGGTTACATATGGGCGCTTTAGGTTATAAGTTGGTTGATTTTGGGTTACCTAAGGGCTTTGGGTTATAAGTGGTTGGATTTGGGTTACATATGGGCGCTTTAGGTTATAAGGTGGTTGATTTTGGGTTACCTAAGGGCTTTGGGTTATAAGTGGTTGGATTTGGGTTACATATGGGCGCTTTAGGTTATAAGTTGGTGGATTATGGGCTACCTATGGGACGTTGGGTTATAAGTGGGTGGATTTGGGTTACATATGAGGGCTTTCAGTTACAAGTGGGTGGATTTGGGTTACGTATGGGGGCTTTAGGTTTAGGTTATCACTTGGAGGGTATATATTACTGGTGGGGAGGGGAGGGTGACGGGTGCATTTTAATGGGGGGGGGGGGGGGGGTTTCAACAACTGGGTCGGTTTGTTTACAGCAGGGAGAGTTTAAGTTTTAGCTTGGTGGATCTAAGCTTTACCGGCGCGAAACCTACAGATGAATCTGTTTCCGGCGTATCCTGTGATAAATAGGTTGTTGATGTGTGACTGGTTCATGTTGTCAGATGTTGGGACTTCTCTAAACAAAGCTTTTACGAAGAAAGTATGGTTGGTAATCGATACCGTCATGGGCAGACATCATTGTGTTCAGGAGAATGGAAGTGGTTTGGTAATCGAGTGCGAAATCGAAGTTAGTCAAAGAGCTCTTACGCGATACGCCTGAGTGAACTGTTCAAAATGGTGTGCACTTCTGGTCCTAGTTGGAAAACCCTCATACACGTGTTAACAGGTTGAAATTATCATCATCATGTGTCATGTCGATAAGCGTATGCGGTTGTAGTTTTGCCGTCCCCTAAGATCACCAGAATCACAGATTAGGTCCGACCCTTTTATGTGGCCAAGCTATCCAAATGTTGTTATCTCATTGTCTCCTGGACCGGAACAGAAAATTCGGAGGATGCAGTTTTTGAACACAGTTAATAATTTCTGCAATATGAAGGGGACGCAATTCGTGTACATGGTGTAAACAATGACTGAAGTTTCACAGGCAGGTAATACGTCTCCACAGAGAACCATTTCTTCAAAGTTAAAAGGACACAATACTTGTACACAGTGAACAATGTCTACAATGTCAATAGAGAGTATTGCGCGTACGCAGTGAACTATTTCTGTAAAGTTACCGGACATATTGCTTGTACAGAATGAACGGTTCTGCAATGTTAGGGGACGCAATATGTGTACACAGTAGTGAATTTCTGCAATGTTAAGTGGACCCAACGCAGTGAACTATTTCGGCAATGTTAAGTGGACCCAAAACGTGTACACGGTGAACTATTTCTGCATTGTTGAGTAGACACAACACGTGTACATAGTTAACTATTTCTACAATGTTGAGAAGACACAACAAGTGTACACAGTTAACTATTTCTACAATGTTGAGAAGACACAACATGTGTACACTGTGAACTATTTCTGCATTGTTGAGTAGACACAACACGTGTACATAGTTAACTATTTCTGCAATGTTGAGAAGACACAACATGTGTACACAGTGAACTATTTCTACAATGTTCAGGGAACCCAACACGTGTACACAGTGAACTATTTCTGTAATTTTGAGGAGACCCAACACGTGTACACAGTGAACTATTTCTGCAATGTTGAGAAAGCACAACATGTGTACACAGTGAACTATTTCTGCAATTTTGAGGAGACCCAACACGTGTACACAGTGAACTATTTCTGCAATGTTGAGATGACACAACACGTGTACACAGTGAACTATTTCTGCAATGTTGAGAAGACACAACATATGTAAACAGTGAGCAATTTCTGCAATGTTGAGAAGACACAACACGTGTACACAGTTAACTATTTCTACAATGTTGAGAAGACACAACACGTTTACACAGTTAACTATTTCTACAATGTTGAGAAGACACAACACGTTTACACAGTTAACTATTTTTATAATGTTGAGAAGACACAACACGTGTACACAGTGAACTATTTCTACAATGTTGAGGGAACCCAACACGTGTGCATTTTGAACTATTTCTGCAATTTTGAGGAGACCCAACACGAGTACACAGTGAACTATTTCTGCAATGTTGAGAAAGCACAACATGTGTACACAGTGAACTATTTCTGCAATGTTGAGGAGACCCAACACTTGTACACAGTGAACTATTTCTGTAATGTTGAGCACGTGTACACAGTGAACTATTTCTGCAATGTTGAGAAGACCCAACACGAGAGGAATGATTACTGCTTACACTTCGTAAACTCAAAATATTATTTATGTCAACTTATTTTGTTCTTTTATTACGTTTTTACCCCACTCTTTTCTTAGATCGAATCCCACACAGGCGAACATCATATTACAGTTCTCCGGTTCTTCTTCTTCCTTCATCGTTTTCCTGGTCCCAATTTTCCGATCTTCTAAGTTCAGGTGGGAGCCGCCGTGGCGGCGCGGCTAGACGCTCGCCGCGGATCGGAAGGTCGTGGGTTCGCTTCCTGGAGGAGCCTGACTTTTTTTCAAAAATGACCTTGGCTCCCAGGTCGACACAGCCTTGAGTGGGTAACGGATGCAGTCCCGGGAAGTAGAGGCGGCCGGCGTGACGCTGACCACTTCATCCATCTTGTGCAGATTGATCTATAAAATTATAGGTCTAGCCCTATATGCCCTATACGCCTAAAGGCGTGGAAGAGGGTCCTTTACTTTACTTTTTTGTTTACTAAGTTCAGGTTTCCATGCAGCTCTCCTGTGTTCTGAGGTTAGATCAAGAAAGCGACACAAAGAAAAGTGTAATCAAAGCAATTTAGCTTCGTCCAGTACTGTGTTCTTGCCGGGTTGTCATACTTTCAACCTCCTCATGCTCTGTGTTGCTATTGGGCTGTCATACTTTCAACCTCCTCATGCTGTATGTTGCTGTTAGGTTGTCATACTTTTAACATCAAATCAAAGACAGCTCATTTTGCTTGGAGGCGCTTCACTTTACTGAAGAGCGAGTTGTTTTTGATCGCTTAAATGAAATAGAGATTGTCATGTCCCGTTCATTGCGACCAGAGAACTGGTTGGATGTGGACGGGAGAGACGGACACGATAGCGGACAGAATGAGCAATCAAGAGAGTGAGAGAGCGAGACAGAGAGAGAGAGAGAGAGAGAGAGCGCGAGCGAGACAGAGGGAGAGAGATTGAGAGAGAGAGAGAGAGAGAGAGAGAGAGAGAGAGAGAGAGAGCAAACAAAACTGAAAGTTGATGAAAACATGTGGACGAGGACGGAGACAAGAGGAGTAGAGTGGAGAAAAAAAGAATGATGAATTAGCAACCAGGGTTTGAAACGGAGAAGAGACGGGAATGAGAAAATGAGAAAATACAGGAATGAGAAAAGGAGAAGAGACAGGAATGAGAAAACGAGAAGAGACAGGAATGAGAAAAGGAGAAGAGACAGGAATGAGAAAAGGAGAAGAGACAGGAATGAGAAAAGGAGAAGCGGCAGGAATGAGAAAAGGAGAAGAGGCAGGAATGAGAAAAGGAAAGAGAAAAGACGAGAGATAGACGAAGAAGGAGATATATAAGAAAAGAAGGTTGGCAGACCATCTTGCGTCGATGTTGACAGGAGTATCTTACCCCCCGCCCCTCGGCTGAGAGCAATGGCAAACTACTGAATGTAAAATTGCCTTTTAAAACTAATACAGCCAACAAGTGATGGGACTGGTTTTGCAACGTCCTGTAAAGGAAACTCAACCATCTTAAAAGAGTTCAGCAAAATAGATTAAAACAAAGAAAGGGGGTGGGGGGGGGGGGCGTGGAATGTGTCTGGATATGGAACGACGGAGGGGAAACTTTCAAGACAAAGAGAAAATGTGAATACATTTTGTGCAAGACGGACAATTAGATTTAGTGCTACAGACAGTGTGAAAAGCACATAAGGCGAAAGAGTGAAATAAATGCACACAGCAAAACTCACACACCCCAGAAAGCCGCCGTGGAGCCCTAGGTTATTCTAGCTTCTTCACCGTTGGTTGGGATGGCCTGGGATTGAATCCCTGTCGCGTTGGGAGAATATTGGGTATAATACAATAAACACATCTTCCTGGTGGACACAACCTAACTCGGTAAACAGCAAAGTAAATACGGCAGTGGTTCACAACCCTGCCTGGTCCCGATTGGTATTTAAAAAATTTTACACACCCACACACACAAACAGAAACGCACACACCACACAAACACACACACACATATACCATTTGGCTTGGGAAGGAAAAGATGGCAACGATATAGACATACACGCAGAATCATTGTTAAAATAGTAATAAACCAAACACAACGGGGCCTCTGATTGAGAGAGAGAGAGAGAGAGAGAGAGAGAGAGAGAGAGAGAGAGAGAGAGAGAGAGAGAGAGAGAGCTATAAATATAGAGAGCTATAAGACAAAGTCACATCTGAGAGAGACAACGAAAATGTTATAAGATAAATGACATCTGAGAGAGACACGTGAAGAGATTTTTAAGACAATGTGACATCTGAGAGAGACACAACAAGAGGGTTAAAAAAAAATACAAGGAGACATTTGACACTAAAATCTGAGGGTCTTTTTGTGAATAGAGGTGGGGGGGGGGGGGGTGATTGTGTGTTGGGGGCACAAGTGGAGAAAATATGCAGGCTGGCTATGTAATTTCGCCCCTTCCCTCTTTCCAACTATGAATAGATGTTTTGTTTCCAAGTACTTTTTTTTTTAATTTACGGAGTCTCCCCAACTTACGACTGAATTTCGTTCCGTCTAATAGTGTGTAACTATTTCATTCAAAGTGGTTCTAAACCTGGTGCATTAAAGTTAGTTTGCCTATCTATTATATGACGTTTCAGAACTAACTTCATTATTTTTGGCTTGAAGTTTTTCTTGGCAAATTAACGTCTAGTAGTTTGACATTGCTACCTTAACGGTCGGTTTTTCAATACCAATGTAAGGGGCAAAACCCGCATCTGAGATCCAACCCAGCACCATGGCATTATGAAGCTCGTCCGCAACGCCTGAGCCACAAACGCAGACAAACCTTGTGCATAACACAGGAAAATTAGTTTTACGCATGCGTAATAATTACTGTACATAATGGGAAAAATACATAATGTGTATTCAACAGCAATAGTTCTTTAAACGTTTTGCCCCTGCTAAAGTAATCTTATTAATTTACTGTTTCGATTGAATTAATGTTGTTGTCTGTGGTGTGCAATACTATTACTACTGAGTAAACAAGGCAGACAGAGAAGGGATCATGATGAATAGGCAACATATGTTATCTTTGTGTTACATGCAGAGTAGGAGCTGGTCTAAGAGGGAAGATGCCTAAGAGAACAACTTTTGATTTAGTGGCAGGACAAGATCACAAAGTGAGGGATTAGAAAAAGCAGATATTACAACAGTTTTCTCATGCTCAGTCTACGAAGGCTGAGGGGGCTTGGTCACACCTAGAGAATGTAAGATGGCAGAGGCCCTAGGGACAGACTCAGTAGTGAATTACAGATGGGTAGAAGATTCGCGGCCGACTGTTGCTGCGATATAAAGATGTGTGCAAACAGGACATGAATGATACAGGTTCTGCGGTGGACTCGTGAAACAAAACGTCTTGTTGCGTAGAAGCGGAGGAAAATCAGAAGGGAATTACGAATGAAAGAAGATATGATTGCAGAAAGGATGAGAGCCGAGGGTCTCAGAAGAAACACGCTAAACAGAAATGATGACAACAAAGGACCTGAAATCCCATGTTTTCATTGTGGAAGACGTTTCTTAACACGGGCGTGTCTTGCTTGTCACACTCGCCATCGCCATGGGCTGTGAGTCTCATGCCTCCTCATAGCACAGTATAAGACTATCGTCTGGGGGGAAATTAAAGATGCCAACACAATAGTCGAGAACGTATATTTGTGTATGAGCAGGGGGTGGCCGAATCGTTAGAAACCTAAGCATTCATGCAAGAGACCGGAGTTCAATCCTGGGTAAGAGTGGGATATTTTGATTGTCGTTGTATCAGCTAAAATGAAATGCTAACGATCACAGTCTGTGGCCAACTTCACTGACCACGCTATTCTAAACCCTTAGAGCTGAAAACGCCCCGCCCTGCACCGCCAGTTGGTAAACGCTGTCAGTTAGGATTTAAATAAAAAAAAATGCATGTAATATTCATTTCCCCATTCATCCCATAATAACTATTGTTATCAAAAAATAATTTTTATTATTATTTTAATGCACTTAAACACAGCTTAAGCCCACAGAGTTTAGGATTCTCTATACTCCCCCCCCCCCTCCCCCCACACACACACACACAAACACATTTTTTTAAACAACTTCTTGCTAACGAGGCACTTGAACGAGAGCGAGATCTGGGCGAGAGACACAATAAAGAGGAAAGAATCTCATAAACAGATATTTAAAAGAACAGACTGCTAACCCCATGCATCAAGCCTCTCCCGTCCACACACCCACACAACGCCATTAACGACTTTGCACGGATATTATTTCCCTAGACAGAATTCATGCAGCACCGACTCCAGAAACGTCCTCTATCATAGGCAGAGACTGGCAGTAATTTGCCCGAGAAACTCAATATTTAGGGATCTATTGTTTTAGAGCCAGCAGCCGCATACACGACAGACATCTTGAAAAATAATCAATCAGGATTATATCATCGTTTTCCTAATGGGAATACACAATATGGGATTTAAATATGAGACGTGTAGTTTTGTGGGATCATTAATGTACTCAATCAATGAGGTGTCGTCTTCGCATTGAATGTTGACCTTGCGCGCTGTAACGGGGGAAAAAAATTGTTGGGTGAAGGCGGGAGTCCGCTCTCATATACTTCTTCTTCTTCTTCGCGTTCACCGGCAGTAAACTCCGGCGGAAAGTTATGGTTGTTCGTCCACTTCTGGACTGCAGTCCGGTTTCAGAACCTGAGTGTTGCATGTGCATCCATTTGACAGATCTGTATGCAGACTGTTGGTTTCTTGCCTCTCAGGCAGATGCACTCCGACTTCGAAGGAAGCTCCCAATTAGTCGACTCTTACGGCATGCTTTTAGGTAGGCAGTGGGTCTGTTCTTGTTTTTCCCATAGTAGGGCCCCGGAACCCACACGGGTCAGCTCTCATTTACATTTTCTGGGGGCAGAATTTGGGGAGCGGGCGCTCATGAAGACTTAGCCTCGGGTGGTCGGCTGGCACCTTTCCTTCTTTCAGTCGTTAGAGTTATAACTGTTTTCATTTTATAATTGTATTAGTACGCCTATAGGTGACCTTGACTCCTGGGTCGATCCAGCCTCGAGTGAGAACCAGGTGGAGCTCTGGGAAGTAAATGCTGCCGGCGTGATGCTGACCACATCTCCCACTAAATGACAATTGGGCAATAACATACACGTCTAATTATAAAATATAGGTCTAGCCCTATATGCCCATTACGCATGAAGGCGTGGAAAGGATCCATTTATAGGTGCCCTAAAAATGTGTATGATTGTTTTTGTTGCATTATTTTTGTTGTTGTATGATTGTTGTTGTTGTATGATTGTTGTTGTTATATGACTGTTGTTGTTGTATGATTGTTGTTGTTATATGACTGTTGTTGTTGTATGATTGTTGTTGTTGTATGATTGTTGTTGCATGACTGTTGTTGTTGTATGATTTTCGTTGCATGATTGTTGTTGTTATATGACCGTTGTTGTTGTATGATTGTTGTTGCATGATTGTTGTTGTTATATGACCGTTGTTGTTGTATGATTGTTGTTGTTGTATGATTGTTGTTGTTATATGACTGTTGTTGTTATATGATTGTTGTTGTTATATGAATGTTGTTGTTGTATGACTGTTGTTGTTATATGAATGTTGTTGTTGTATGATTGTTGTTGTTGTATGACTGTTGTTGTTGTATGATTGTTGTTGCATGATTGTTGTTGTTATATGACTGTTGTTGTTGTATTATTGTTGTTGTTATATGACTGTTGTTGTTATATGAATGTTGTTGTTGTATGACTGTTGTTGTTATATGATTGTTGTTGCATGATTGTTATTGTTATATGACTGTTGTTGTTGTATGATTGTTGTTGTTATATGACTGTTGTTGTTGTATGACTGGTGTTGTTATATGATTGTTGTTGTTGTATGACTGTTGTTGTTGTATGATTGTTGTTGTTGTATGACTGTTGTTGTTGTATGACTGTTGTTGTTGTATGATTGTTGTTGTTATATGACTGGTGTTGTTGCATGATTGTTATTGTTATATGACTGTTGTTGTTGTATGATTGTTGTTGTTATATGACTGTTGTTGTTGTATGACTGTTGTTGTTATATGAATGTTGTTGTTGTATGATTGGTGTTGTTATATGACTGTTGTTGTTGTATGATTGTTGTTGTTATATGACTGGTGTTGTTGTATGATTGTTGTTGTTATATGACTGGTGTTGTTGTATGATTGTTGTTGCATGATTGTTGTTGTTGTATGATTGTTGTTGTTGTATGATTGGTGTTGTATGATTGTTGTTGTATGACTGTCGTTGTTGTATGAAATGTGTAAACAATGACAGCTTAACAGCCAAAGCTTCTATACATTGTGAGAGTCGAAACACGCCCCCATCCCTTTCCCTTTTGCAAACTGTCTTAAGGACAAGAGAGAGAGAGAGAGAGAGAGAGAGAGAGAGAGAGAGAGAGAGATGGGGGGAGAGAGAGAGAGAGAGAGAGTGGAGGTAGAGGGGGAGGGGCGCAGTCAACTGCTACAAAATGTTGGGCTGCTCAGCTTCCTTAATCCGGAAACCATGAGTTGTTAACCCTTTGGCTCAGTACTATGGATATGGCAACCCTTCGGCCTTGACTCCATGATAGGTACCGTATATCTGGGAGGAAATGTGGCTTTTCTGCCTAATCCCAGTAGTGAACCCGGACTACAAGGAGTTCGTCACCCGGTCACCGCGCAATTTGGTTTAGCCAACAACGCTAGAGAGCCGGGCGCTCAGCTTCCTAAATAATATTTTGAGTGGTGGATGGGTGGTGTGGTTGGTAGGTTGGGTTGTGTGGTTGGCGGGTTGGGTGGTGTGGTTGGCGTGTTGGGTGGTGTGGTTGGCGGAATGCTGAAGCTACCACTGCCCCAAGATCAGATTGTACATGAAGATGCATGCTACTTCTGGACGATAACTATGCCCACGTTTTTTTCTCGTTTTTTTTTTTTTTTTTTTTTTGGGGGGGGGGGGGGGGATGTCGTATATTTCACTTATACACGCCCGCATATATACATATACACTAACACACGCGCACACACGCACACACACACGCGCGCGCACACACACACAAACTTGCACACTCGCGAAATGTATCATTTGACTCTTTATTTAAATTTCTGTAAACGACTCATTATTCGCCTTATAATTTATGTATTTGATTAGTTTATTTAATTTATGTATTTGATTAGTTTAGTTTATTTAATTTATGTATTTGATTAGTTTATTTAATTTATGTATTTGATTAGTTTATTTCTGTATTTGATTACTTTATTTATGTATTTGATTAGTTTAGTTTATTTAATTTATGTATTTGATTAGTTTATTTAATTTATGTATTTGATTAGTTTATTTAATTTATGTATTTGATTAGTTTATTTAATTTATGTATTTGATTAGTTTATTTCTGTATTTGATTACTTTATTTATGTATTTGATTACTTTATTTATGTATTTGATTAGTTTAGTTTATTTAATTTATGTATTTGATTAGTTTATTTAATTTATGTATTTGATTAGTTTATTTAATTTATGTATTTGATTAGTTTATTTAATTTATGTATTTGATTAGTTTATTTAATTTATGTATTTGATTAGTTTATTTAATTTATGTATTTGATTAGTTTATTTCTGTATTTGATTACTTTATTTATGTATTTGATTACTTTACCTATGTATTTGATTACTTTATTGATGTATTTGATCACTTTATTTATGTTTTGATCACTTTATGTATTTGATCACTTTTTATGTATTTGATATCTTTATTTATGTATTTGATTACTTTATTTATGTATTTGATTACTTTATTTATGTATTTGATTACTTTATTTATGTATTTGATTACTTTATTTATGTATTTGATTACTTTATTTATGTATTTGATTACTTTATTTATGTATTTAATTACTTTATTTATGTATTTAATTACTTTATTTATGTACTGTAGTGGCAAGTTTGTAATGTCAAGTGTCAAGGCGATGAGTCTTTAGTGTGCTCTCTTGCTTCTTCACATCTCGCAATTTCCAATAATGTGAATTCATTTGTTCCATGGCAGGGGGCTGCTTGGTGTCGAGGTATGTTGTCCGCCTCGAGTGCTATAGCTTCTGGGTCAAATCCCCCGTAAGGGCTGGGATTTTTGGACGTGGACTTGGACTTCTAGTAATTCCCCCGGTCTCTGGGTAGTGAGATGGGACGCTCGTGTCCATCGCTGCGCACGTAAAAATCGGTTTGCAGTTGGAAATCGAAACGAGTGGCCTAACGTCGCTGCCCGGGCAACATTTTTAGTTTCAAATCTACCCAAACTATTCCAGGATCCTCGCCGGTGCTTCATAGCCTGTTTACTGTGCTGAGCTTCTTCGGGCTCAGACTTGAATTAGAAGAATAACGGAGCACTTATGGGTTACTACTCGTGTGCCATGATGTCGATCTGTTGTTCAAACCTCAAACCTCATTTGTTGCATGGCGAAAAGTCTGAGACTGAGAATGGGTTGGATGCCAGTTTCCTTAGCTCACAATAGAAAGACCCCATATTTGATACTGATACTTTAATTCATTAGGATAGTTTTGGTAGCACCAGGGCATTAGTTAATAATTGTATCCACTGCGACAAGCAGGCATGCACTTGCGGTGCCAGTTAATAAAACAAAAAATTTCCAAAATTCAAATAAAATCCTAGCATATAGCAGTGAATATTCGTGGAAGCACCAATTTGGGACAATGATTCACTGAACGGTGTAATAACAAAAACTGCAACCATACATAATTCGCATTAGATCAAACAGCTCACCGGCCTCCGTGCACGGAATGCAGTGGTCTGTGAGCTGTGCTGAACATTAGGTGATTTGGCTCCTGTGTCAGTGAGCCCATAAATCAGCAGATTCTATCTTGGCTGGCTTTGTTATGAATTTTCAAACGTGGTGTATATAATTGCTAGCTGTCAGTGTAATTATCCAAACTTCGCCACACCTCTACAGCTGTATTGGGGAGGCAGGAGATGTATATAAAACTATACATTCAATTGGGAGGTCGAGGTTATAAGTAGGTTTTGACTTATCATTATAAAGTGTAGATTCTTCTTCTTCTTTTTTTCTTTTTCTTGGCAAGTGTGCGGTGCATCATGCTATTTATCGGTGCATCAGAGTTCCGCATGGGTCAGTGCTGTCACCGGCATTGTCGTCAAAGAGCTTGTGGCTGTCGTTGGCGATCGCGCTCTTCCGTCTTGTCATCACCAGTAGAATGACCTGAGACGATGGTATGAAGCACGACCAGCTCCAGATATAACGTGGCACAGCTAATAATTCATTTAATAACACATGTTGCAAATTAATAAAACTGTAGTTTAATTTGTGTATCAATCTACTCGAAAACAATTGTTACCACCGACCGGCCACGCCAGCCTCACAAACACACACAAAAACGGAATTCCCGTTTGAGCCGTACAGAGCTGGCCGTGGTATAAAGCATTCATCACCTCTAACTGCTCACATCATGAGGTGACCTCTGTCCTTTATAGTTAACTAAAGACGGGAAGAAGATATCAAGGCTGACCTCTACTACGATATAAAGATGTGTGCAAGCAGGACATGAATGATACAGGTATTGAGGTGAACTTATGGGAACAAAATGCAGTGGACCTAGTTGTGTGAAGAGGGCACATCAGGAATGGAACGAGAATTAAGGAAGAAATGATTGCAGAAGAAATGAGAGCTGAGCGTCTGGGAAGAAACATAACTAAACACAAATGTTGACAACAGGTCTGAAGTTTGCCGTTTGAATGACGGATCAACACCATATCACAAGATAAGTAACCCATAAGTGCTCCGTTCTACTTCTAACTCAAGTCTGAGTCCAAAGTAGTTCAGCGCAGTGAACGAGCTCCGTAGCACCGGCGATGATCCTAAAATATTTTGGGTAGATTTTTAACTCTAAATTTTTCTAGGGCAGCGCCGTTAGGATTTATATACTGAGCTACTAAAAATACATTGCATAATTGATGCTAAATATATTATTCTGTAACTCGTCAGGCGGATTACTAAATTATTTCTCCACTGCGGAGTTCCATGAAATGAAAGAGCTCATAAACTAGCTAAGAAAGGCGCAAATGAACAACAAACTGACGTACCAGTCTCTCATCAACAAAAGAAGAGAATAATCAAACCAGAAAGGCACCAAAACCGGCACAAGACGATGAACTTTGATGGACAGACCAGAGCAAGTTATTATTCTACGCCTTAGAAAAGGACACAATCGACTTCCCAGCCACATGTACGCAAGATTTAAAATTGGGGAATCAGCCATGTGTACACGTGGACTGCCATCTGAAACAACTGATCACGTCCTCCATGACTGTCCCAAAAAAAACATATCAAGGCAAAACTCTTAGCAAAAGGAAACGTCTGTGCAAGTCAAAATTTACGGGTCGCTGAGTGAATTACAAAAGACAGTGAAGTTCATACTAGAGACAACATCGCAGATATAGATAATCTATTTCAAGCGAACGAAAAAAGATGAAAAACTAAATTATATAATGATATTAACATACATAAAAGAACAAAAAGAGTATTCTTTCAAATAAATGCAAACACAACACTGTATCTTGTTTGTTGGTGCCTGGTATATACAAATAATAATAATATAACCCTTCACCCGTCAGGGTTTTGAAAGTGTATCGATGGAACCACTAACACACACATTCCACCATCTTTCTGTCTTTCGATTGTTGAACAAATGTATGAAAACTTAGTCCTGTCCATTTCTCTGTCTTTCGATTGTTGAACAAATGTATGATAACTTAGTCATGTCCATTTCTCTGTCTTTCGATTGTTGAACAAATGTATGATAACTTAGTCCTGTCCATTTCTCTGTCTTTCGATTATTGAACAAATGTATGATAACTTAGTCCTGCCCATTTCTCTGTCTTTTGATTGTTGAACGAGTGTATGATAACTTAGTCCTGTCCATTTCTTGATGTTGTCAATCAGATGAGGAGCGGCTGGCCCAACGATTAGAACGCTGGGCTCTTAAGTGGGAAACCGGGGTTCGAACTCTCGGTAAGGCTTCGGAATTTTTTCTGTCAGGGGCAAAATAAAATCCTCACCTGCACAGTCGTGGCGACAGCACTAGCCATGCGGCCGTAAACCTCAGGCTGAAAGACCTCCTGCAAAAGTGGAATAATTGGCAGTAATTGGCAGTTTGTCAGTGATTAAGATTCTTCTTTGCCCTCGTCTTCTACGATACCTAGCCATTCCAGATCAATACTTGCAGTTTTAACAAATCTTTTATTGGTAGTATTTTACGACCTGCTTGGAAAGGGCCTGTGGGACTATTACTTTATCTTCCCAAATGGACCCATGCAAGTCCCTTCCTATGAAGTTATCACGTGACTCAAAGAATCCAAGTTACCCGAGATGCACGTTAACGCCTGACTTCATTATGCCCCCAAAAGAATTTCTAAATAAAACCATGGATTAGTGGCCGAGTTTAAGGTACAGGCTAGATATTCATAATATACAAAATGAAGAACAAATCACATAGTCAAGTTGGGCTTTTCGCTGCAGCTCCAGCATGAAACATCACAATCCGCAAAGAACTATAAAGTGTACATACCCTTCTTCCCTTACGCTCCCCACCCCCCCCCCCCCCCCCAACAAATACAATTCGATTTGAATATATTTCAAAATATAATTTTCTTCTAATACATTTAACCCCCCCCCCCTTTTCCCCCCTCCAACATTTCTTCTCCTTTTCTGGTTTCCAGCAACATTGCTTTTTTTTTTTTTTTGAGAATAATATACCAGGCTTTATTTACTCTAATTTGTGGTTTAAGTCTGATAAAATAATAAGCTTGATATGTGTGTCAACTTTCACAGTTATTTACTTTGATAATCTCAGTTCTCTCAGCGTTAGCTATACAGTTATTTCGTTGTACTTTCATTAAAAATTAAAGAACAACATATTTCCATTACCCATATATTTAAAAAGCGTATATGTTTTAAAAGGTTTCTGAGACCAGCTGCTGAATTTAAAACGAGTCTCATGGTTTTACGTAGATGAGGGGACCTTTTCAAGTGTAAATTTTGTCAGGGCTGTCAACGTTTTTTGGAAAAAGTCCCAAATCAATATTTTTGATTTTATTTTTTTAAAAGAGCCTAAAACACATACACAGATACCGAACATTTTATTTTTAATTAAAACCCTGTTTGAATGTCCCAAGCGCGCGCCCCCGCACAAACACACACACACACACACACACACACATACACCATAGAGATATAACTGGCTTACCATGTATTTGATCACAACTGAAATTTTTTGTGCGTTGCATCACTGCTGTCACATTTTCCTGCTCTGTTTGTTATAACACTGCTGTGGACGTGTCCAGTGATGCCGGTAGTGATCTTTGATCGCATCAAGGCATTTATTGTAAGTCTTCAAAGAATAGTGATTTGTTTATCTTAATATTGCAAAGAAGATAGAAAAACCTAAACGTACCAAAACATCGGGCATGCTACCAAAAGTGTAGCATTGCTCGGATCAAAAAGTGCTAAAATTTGTTCAAAGGTACCAACTTCGACAGCCCTGTGTCGACCCTGCTTTGGATAAAGATTAGCAAACGACAGAAAGATTAGGTAAAACCTAGTATATGTAGTTAGATTCCAGTTTTTTTTTTTTTTTTAGGTCTCAAAACAGATAAACAGACCAGTTTCATTAGTGAGAAGACATTAGAGGCGAGCGTGTGTTGAAGATGAGGTCGTTTCTGTTTGATGCTACAGAGTTCTGTCCGGTGAAATATGATGAGAGAAAAACGCGCGCGTGCGAGCCGAACGACGGACTTCACATCAAAGTGAAAGTGCTACTTTAATGAGATGAGCCATTTGATGTTCTTGCTGTTTTCTCTCCTATTGTTCACTAATTTGTCAGATATTTCGTGATTTAGTTCTTCTTGTTTTTGTTCTTGTTCTTGTTCTTCTTGTTCTTGTTCTTGTTCTTCTTCTTCTTCTTCTTCTTCTTCTTCTTCTTCTTCTTCTTCTTCTTCTTCTTCTTCTTCTTCTTCCTCTTCTTCTTCTTATAATAATAATAATAATAATAATAATAATTTTTATTATTAATATTAGTAGCAGCACAAGTATTAGTAATAATAATATGTATGACGTTTTTAGGATTTGTACAACCTCTGCTACTACTACTGTACCGACGATGCTACTACTACTGCTACAATTACTGTCACTTTTGCTACTTCACATATTCCCCTTGTGCCGATGCTGTTACTACAACAACAACAACAACAACAACTACTACTACTACTACTACTACTACTACTACTACTACTACTACTACTACTACTACTACTACTACTACTACTACTACTACTACTACTACTACTGCAGCTGCTGCTACTAACACTGATGTTGCTGCTGCTACTACTACTGATGTTGCTGCTTACGTGGCTGATACTATATCCACTATTACTATGGCTACTCCTCCAACTCTGGTACTACAATGACCAGCTAACTGGCTCTTTCTTAAACCTCTACCAATTTCAGCCATATTGAACTTTATCAATACTTTTATTCAGACCTGCTGAACACCATTTGGGTAACTGACTGATCTAACTGTCGATTAATACAGTGCTTGACTCATTAATTCATCTGAGTGAATGATCATCATCATCATTCTTGTAGATGACCCTGTTGTGGAGAGGGGGGGGGACAAACATCAAATGAGAGGACACTACTGTATTAACTGGTGACGCTCTGAGAGGAAGAGGGGACCAGGAAGGGAGACTTAGAAAGAGAGAGAGAGGATAACGGAGAGTTTTGAGAGAGAGAGAGAGAGAGAGAGAGGGAGAGAGAGAGAGAGAGAGAGAGAGAAAAGAAAATGTTCTGGCCTAAGGAGATTCAAACTTTGCTGTCTCAGAGATTAACAAACGTTGCAGCTCCAGGCAGATCCAATTTTTTGTTAATGCGAGAGATCCAAATGTTTATAGTTGCCAAAGATCTAAGTGTTTATGAATGCGAGAGAACCAAATGTTTATAGTTGCCAAAGATCTAAGTGTTTATGAATGCGAGAGATCCAAGCGTTTGTGAATGCCAGAGATCTGAGTATTTATGGATACGGAAGATCCAAATGTTTATGGATAAGAGAAATGCAAATTTTATGGATTCGAGAGATGCAAAGGTTTATGGATGCGAGAGACCCTAATCTCCAAGGATGCGAGAGACCCTAATCTCCAAGGATGCGAGAGACCCTAATCTCCAAGGATGCGAGAGACCCTAATCTCCAAGGATGCGAGAGACCCTAATCTCCAAGGATGCGAGAGACCCTAATCTCCAAGGATGCGAGAGACCCTAATCTCCAAGGATGCGAGAGACCCTAATCTCCAAGGATGCGAGAGACCCGAGTGTTCATTGATGCGAAGGATCGAAGCGTTGGTTATTCAGAGAAGAATTCATGTTGTGGTCCAGGGAGATGTAAAACTTGTGATAGTGCGGGGCGAGATTCAATTCTAGATTTCTCACAGAGGAAGGTCGGACATAAGGACAGATTTCATATATATTAAGTCTCAGAGAAAGAAACACGGACAGAGAGTCATACACTTACTCATCAAGCAAAAGACAGATATAAGTTGGTGGGTTTTATGTGCTAGTGCTATCATCAATACACCTCCACGAAACTATTGGGTCAAGGGTTATGCTATGTTGTTACCTCAGTGAAAGTTGCAGTCTTTGCCCCTTCAAGAATTAACACAACTCTCAGAAGAGCCTCCAACCGTGTGTATCTTAGTGGAACCCAACATGGTCACAACACAACAGTACCACACTGCCTAACTATCAAACCAGCCATGGAATCAATCATGCGTGAGTAGCGGACGTTGTTCCTCTCACATCTTGCTGCAGTTTACTTATGGATGTAGCAGCTGCAATTAACGATGCTAATTTAGTTTTAATTACTGCTATCCATTTTGCAATATTTTTAAGTGATGGCCAGAGAGCGGTCGCGGTTATGCACGAGTATAAATAACGATTATTATCAAATTTAGAGCAATAAACACGTCATTGAATACAGTTCAGTAAGCTAGTTAGCATAATCATTTAACATAATTCTGTAATCGTTAAATAACACTTTAATGTTATAACGTCGACGATAAACGCCACTGCTTTACGTAATTTACTCTACATGGAAGTAACTGTGTGAAGGTAATTACCTCCCTGTAATAGGCCAGGAAAAATAATGTATTATAATAAATATTTGAGTGTTTAAGAACTATATGAAAAATAATGAGGAAGGTATTGCTATGGCATAACCATGAAAAAAAGGTTCATCATTTGTCTTCGGTTTTAGGCGTTCTGTATAAAGTGCAGATGGGTTATATTTTCGAGAAACTAATGAAAAATGTTTTCCATTAAAGCGATTAAAAAAAAAAAAATAAAGCATGCCAATGTGTCCTCAGACTAAAATAACTATGTCAGCAAATTTCACACATAGTTATGTAATGTCGGCAAGTTTCACACATAGTTGTGTGATGTTGGCAGGTTTCACACACACAGTTGTGTGAGGCCGGAAATTTTCACACAGAGATGTCGGCAAGTTTCACACATAATTGTGTGATGATGCGATAGAAAAGCAATTTTCTTCCACTACATTGCGTTGGAGTCGCTCGGTGGCTAAGTTGATGCGAACGCTTTGTAATGCCGGGTTCCGGGTTCGATCCCAGCTGCGGGCCATGCGCCTTGCGTTGGTTTCGACAGTAGTATCAGGAAGCTGACCGTCCTGATAGCAATGACGAACTACTGGACGTAAATTTGCCTAGATAAATCACACAACAGCCAGGGGCTGCTGGGGTTGGTTCTGCAACGTCCTGTAAAGGATACGCAACTAACCGTAAAATTGCGTTGGTGGCTGTTGACACTGTAGACGTATGCAGGGACCCTCCCGGCAACAAAAATGCCAGTCAACGAAGCATAACCACCCACTGCTTGATATCAGCCACTTCATAAATAATAATACAGACTTTCACAGTTTGGCATTATTTCATAGAACCCTAAAAGCGTGTGAACTACTGGGAATGCCCGCTGTTGTTTATGTACCTTAAAGTAATCAAGTAACAGAAAGTGTATTGATCGGCACTCAAAGTTTAAGTCATAATTGCGGGTTGTTTACATGCATATTAATATTTTTATAGTATAAGAATCTCCGGTCATTTTCCTGTATAGTTTTGTTCACTGATTTGTTCGTTTACTTTAAGTAGTTGGTCGTTAATCAAGGCTCTAACATCAATGCAGATAATTCGCCCGATAACGCTTTCGTTCCTTCGATAGCGGAAATTGCACAAAATGTCCTCTACTGTCCAATCTGATAACCAATGAAACATGTATGAAACAGCAAAATTTTGGAACTCGCACACGCAAAGTAAATTCATAAGGCAGCCGTCAAATGTGCCGACACCAACAGTTCCAGACCAGAATAACAGTTCACTGTTAATATAGAGAGTCGGTTACGAAAGCCAGAATAGTGCAAAGAAAATCGTATAGGTGCATAATACACGTCATTCTGAACGTAAGCAGCCTCCAGTCATTTTAGGTGTGGGTAACAACACAAATCATTCTATGGCACATCATTGAAGAAGAAATCCACAGCTTGTTTGCTTGCTTAGACACACCCACCCATACTGAATCAGAGTTACTTCATTACCTTTTAGTACCGTAATATAATCATCACCGACCGGGTAGTCCACTGGTTCGCCGGTAGACGACTTCGCCGCTGGTGCGGACAGTAGTTGGGTTGGTCTCCTTTGATTGCATCAACACTGCAGAAGTCATTTTCCGGGCTCTTGATGGCGTGGAATGCTAAGCTGTCTTATATGACGCACATAGCCTAGTCACAATTATAACCTAAAGC
>CAJHNH020006523.1:701684-711684 GCA_905116865.2 Candidula unifasciata | reverse complement strand
GACAGACAGACAGACAGACAGACAGACAGACAGACAGACAGACAGACAGACAGTCAGACTTAAAATATTTATCCACAAACTGCTACTGATTCAGATATCCATTTCTGTCACACTTCCTGGGAGCTGTCCCGCTCCTATCACCTCTCCCCCAATTTGACCCTCTCTCTCTCTCTCTCTCTCTCTCTCTCTCTCTCTCTCTCTCTCTCTCTCTCTCTCTCCCAACTTCCATACCCTTCTCGGTTTGAAAAGACAGTAATTGAAGGAAACTCATCGATGACGTCACAACGTATCATTCGATTTCTCGTGAAGCAGTTTGGGCATTATTTTAAGGCCTTGTTCATTGGATATTACTTTGGTTGTGGGAAAAAACGGATCGTCTTGTCAACTGGCGAAATCTCATTCCAGGTTGTTCTACTTCAGTGTTCTATAGCCCTTCTTGCCTCTGGTCTCCTTCTCTTCTCTTCAGCTTTCACGATTTCTCAGTTCTTCTCCCGCGAGCCTTAATTATCTTTTCATTCATATTCTAATCCCGATTCAGTGAAAGAAAAATATTTATCGTCTATTTCCTTCCATGGATTCAAGATTTATTTTCTTTCCAGTTTCATTTCGCAGTTGGGAATTTTATACGTTTGAAATAAAGTCGGCGAAAATATACATTTTCCTCAACTTATAAGTAAAATAGATATTTTTTTATCCGTGCAACTTCCGTCATACAGACGTGTATTTTTAGAGACCACTTGTCACTCGAAAATTTTGATCAATATAATAGCGATCTCCTTTACTTCCTAAGAACTACTTCTATGTATCACTGTATTTATGTGCGTCCATTAGCACTGTGTTTGTCTTTAAGCTTGTTCTGTGTCTGTCTATTACTGATGTTAGTTTTCTGTTTATGCTTCTCAATCTGCAGCCAGTCTTTCTGGCTGATTTTTTTCTCCTTTTGTCTGTCGGTCTCGTTACTCTCTCTCTCTCTCTCTCTCTCTCTCTCTCTCTCTCTCTATCTCTCTATCTCTCTATCTCTCTCTCTTATAAGTCCATGCTCGCAAAAAATCGCAGTCACATTTTTTTCACGTGACATTGAAACCAGCAAAAGTGCATCCATACTTCGATAATGGCACATATTCATTTTTTCTCCTGGGAGTTCCTGAGTATGGAAGACAATATTTCCACTGATAATTTGTGTATATATATATTTTGATTTATACCTATGAATAGCACAAGTTTATCTGCATCGAGTGGCATTTTTCAGTTACATATTGATCGTGTCTCCGATGTCTACCCCTCATTAACGGGTACCGAGTAATGTTCTTGTGAATTACAGACGGGTAGAAGATGCAGATGCCCGTCTCCGCTACGATATAAAGATGTGTGCAAGTAGGACATGAATAATAGAGGTATTAGGGTGGATGTGTGCGGACGGGGTTCACGTGGATGTGTTGCATCAAAAATGAGGGGGAAAGAAGGCACGAAGGGAATAGGGACAAAAGACACACAACTTGCAATTACAACTTAAGCACTTTAGAAGAAGCACAAGTAATTGTGGAAAATGTTTTTTAAGGCGAACAGGTATTGCTAGTCACACTCGTCATTTCCATTGGCTGGGATCCTCATGACTAATCATATAACAGATATAGAACTTCTTCTTCTTCTTCGTATTTTCTCTACTGCTGGAATGTCTCGCGGCTTCAGGGCAGGAAGAGATACTATCTCTGGAACGGGCCCTTCTATTCGCTGCGTATGAAATATTTTTGAGTGTCTGATATTTCTGGGGTCCATATTCTGCGTGATCGACCTATGGGTGTGTTACCGCTCTGTCTGTATAACATAACTCTTTGTGGTGCCCTGTCTGAACGAACGAAAGAACGGAATTTATTTTCAAAAAGTTACAAATTAGGCACACAGGCCTGTCTTACATTCGGCTCTTCCAAACTCCAATCGTTAACACAGCAATTGTATCTCATCAATAAAAGCATGTTATGTTCATGTAATAATATGAATATTATGAATATCAAGTCAAAAACAAAAGCATGGGTGGAAAAATATGTGCGCACACTCGAGCGCGAACACACACACCCACATAAACAAGCAAACCCATTCACTCACTTACACACATATGCACCCAATACACACATACATAGATGTCAGTCTTGCTACTGAACTTTATAGATAGACAACAAACCATATCGTTTAGTCGTGTATCAAGACTGGCATCAGACAGGGCACCAAAAAGCGATGTTTTACAAATACAGCACTCAGCACTATCCTCCCAAAAGACGGCAAGATGATAGTCAACAACGAATATCTTGGAAAGTCAAGCAGGTCTATGACAGTATTAGTTTGGCATCAGATGCTCGATCGGTCACTTGTGTAAGAAAAAGGAATATTCATCATCCGTCTACATATTGACCCATTTAAACTACTGTCATATGTTTCTTGGACAGGGGAAACAATCCTCTCCTGCTTCTTCATGTTCACCGACAGTAAACTCCGGCTGAAAGTTGTGTCTCCTTACCCGATTCTGGACTTGAGTCTTGTTTCAGAGCCTGATTTTTTTTTAGTGTACATTCTATTTGCAGATCTGGCTTAAGTGTGTGCGGACTGTTGGTTCATTGCCTCTCAGGAATATGTACCCCGACTTCGAGAAAAACACCCCGGGCTCGGGAACCCACACAGAGGCGGAAACAATAGTACATTTTCAAAGGCTGCGTCGTTTGCTCCACGAGTGCAATTTTTGTGGAGATCCTTGGAAATCGTCGCTGGATCTAGTGTTCGTTCTTTGAACGTCGCTTAGGGCAGGCGACTAGCCGTTCCGTGGAGAGAGGCTGAGCCATATGGGATAAGATCTAGTGCAATGAAACTGTCCCTGTCGCCTTGTGTTTAACTGTGGTTCGACTCACATGCACAGTTTACTCAGTCAAATTTCTTGTGGCGGATTAATTGGCCTTTTTCTAGCGAATGCACTCTATGCAATCTACAGAAGGAATCGCAGCCAGTGAAACATCCTAAAAGATTTTCTTTCTCCCAGCTATGCTGGTTAAAGGAGAGGATTCTGGGTTTGCCCACATCTGATTCCCAATTGTTAATAAATTGTATATTTAAATTTACTCTCTTTGCTTACTGATATACACTGTTCAAATAAACTCCACAAAACCGGAATAACATTAAAACAGTCGTGTATTGAAATTGGAAAAAAAATCATGGGACCGGGGAAAAAATACGAATTGATGGTTGACATAGTGGATTGATATATCCACTCATCTGTTGGTTGACATAGTGGATTGATATGTCAACTCATCTGTTGGTTGACATAGTGGATTGATATGTCCACTCATCTGTTGGCTGACATACTGCATTGATATGTCCACTCATTTGTTAGTTGACATAGTTGATTGATATATCCACTCATCTGTTGGTTGACATAGTGGATTGATATGTCAACTCATCTGTTGGTTGACATAGTGGATTGATATGTCAACTCATCTGTTGGTTGACATAGTGGATTGATATGTCCACTCATCTGTTGGCTGACATACTGCATTGATATGTCCACTCATCTGTTAGTTGACATAGTGGATTGATATGTCAACTCATCTGTTGGTTGACATAGTTGATTGATATATCCACTCATCTGTTGGTTGACCTAGTGGATTGATATGTCAACTCATCTGTTGGTTGACATAGTGGATTGATATGTCCATTCATCTGTTAGTTGACATAGTTGATTGATATATCCACTCATCTGTTGGTTGACATAGTGGATTGATATGTCAACTCATCTGTTGGTTGACATAGTGGATTGATATGTCCACTCATCTGTTGGCTGACATAGTGGATTGAAATGTCCACCCATCTGTTGTTTGTACTTTGTGTTTGTGTTGGTCAACCTATAGAGGCACTTCAGGCAGGTCGAATCTTCTAGTCCAGTCTAGACAATCGGGCACCTGCAGCTATGCTGGAACTGACTTCTGGAACTTCCACCTGTAACTAGAACAATTGAACAGTCCCTGTACCAGAAGTTGGGAAAGTTCTCACTGAAGACCACAATGCCTCCAGCCCTTATTACATAGCAATTAATATGACTTACCCTATAGAATCATGTCCTTATCTTCACTGAAGACTGCCTTACAAGATCCACAGGATAAACTTAGCTTGAATGATGAAGTTAGAGCTTCAGATCCAAAATGATTGGTATGCTTTAGCTGTTCCAATTTCTTTTAATACACAATCAGGGAGCTGCTAAGTGAAAACAGCTTTTTCCTACTCTTATCAGGCCGAATTTTGATGTCAAGATAGCATTGAGGAGGTCAAATTTCTTCCTGTTTCTCAGGTTAGATTTGATAAATTCACACCAAATAAAAAATATCTAGAACAACATCTGCCATTTAAATGTCAAAAACGCCAACTAAATGCAAGGGAAACATCTAAATCTGGATGTAAAACATCCAAAGTGGCAACACTGGTTACGCAACACACACACATATGGGTGAGGGTAGTAACAAGTGTTGTCATTTTTTGCTGGTATACAATGGTAATATACATAACTGTAATATATTCGTTAGTTTGGAAATATTTCGTAAACATCATTCTCAGGAATACGTTCAAGCACAAGAGTTTACATCACACAGTCAGAGAGAACATTCATCAGTGTGAATTATTGTGCTCTCTTTACACTATAACTCCTTCAAGGGGTTCACCTGCTTACACACACAGTCACATTTCACAATAGATTCTCATTTCAAGCACATGGGGTCACCTCACAAAGAATGAGAATCAGGGAGTGAATTTACATAGGCGTGAAACTCTTAACAGGTGCCTTTAAAAAAAAAAAATTGGGCAAATCTCAATCAATATATCCGGCTGCTGGGATAGATGACATAATACAATCATAGATGACAATCTGCTTCCCATCTGTCACAGTATTAACATTATATATCCAGCACTAACTCCAGTTTAAATCTGAATCCATACATGTGCTCAATCTATTCAATAGAGTTTAGAAGTTCGGAAGGGTGAAATACAATTATTAAAATTATAAGGTCGCCTGCAGTGGTACTGAAAATATGTTTCTAGTAATGGCTAATAATATATATATATATAACAAACATTATTACAAGCAGGAGCTATACACCTCTCTTCTTTTTCTTCTTTTCCGGCAGTGTGAATATAAAATTCAGCCACCATGTGGTATTCACTTTCAAACCCTTAAACTAGTCTCAGAATTCTCTGGACTAAATCTAAATTAAAGCAAGACAGTAATTTAAGATATTAAAATCACCAAGAGGTTAAATAAACCTCGTAAGGGTTAGTTATAATGAACATAGACTCGATTCCTTCATTAATTATATCTCAACATGCTGGGAATCGGGACGGACCGGTATTTCAAGTGAGGACATAAATTGTTAGTAATCAAACATAGCCATAACAATTAAATAAACTAATTTACGTTTCCATTATCAACCATACCAACCATCCAGTAGATCATATGTTTACATGCATGTTGTACCTACTAGCGTATAAAACGGTTAGGACTCTTGAGCCTGTTACAACTACACGACGGACTGGAGTAACCACACGCGTTTGAAAAAGCTGCCGTTTCTGCCTTAACCTCCATTCTCATACTTGATATATTGATGTTGCACCTGTAGAACGGAATTAAGTATAAACTGCAAACTCTCTGTGACATATACCGGTCCAACAGGACAATGATGAATGGTGGCGATGATGATATTGATGATGATGATGATAACGATACAACATGTAGAAAAAGATATCAGGTTATCACTGTTGTGTTAATATACAAATATAAAAGATTTACCAAAAGGCCTAAAAAATTCCACATGCATAAAAAAAGAATATAGTAAGAATACGAGCCTGGAAACGTAACCGTTCAAGATTGAGCGAAACAAATTGGTGCTTTTGTCAGATGCAATGATGTTTTTACGTCTAATTGCCAATGATTGGCATAATGCATTATGGTTCATTCGATCGAAGATGTCATGATGGACGAAAGGGGGACATCACTAAGTGAGCGGATCTTGTAGATAGCGTCGTTTCACCGTGGGTCCGCAGGAGGTGCACAAAGAGGGACGGTTGATGAAAACGATAAAAAAATATAGCTTTATTATCGAGCTCAAGTTTTGAGCAAATGGAAAATTAGAAAACAACTGATTTTTGATGCGTTCAGGTTAGAGGTTAGAAACAGATGTGGGGATTCTGTTGGATTATGTAAGCGTCTGTCTATTTATCCTGCTGTCTGTCTGTCTGTTGTCTGTCTGTCTGTCTGTCTGTCTGTCTGTCTGTCTGTCTGTCTGTCTGTCTGTCTGTCTGTCTGTCTGTCTGTCTGTCTGTCTGTCTGTCTGTCTGTCTGTCTGTCTGTCTGTCTGTCTGTCTGTCTGTCTGTCTGTGTATCTATATGCCGGTCCGTCCGTCCCTCCATTCGTCCGTCCGTCTGTTTGTCTGTTCCAGTCTATTCTTCAGTGTCTTTCTAGCCACCATACTAGAGGAAAGTCTATTTTTATAATCTGTGTATCTCTCAATCTTTGACCGATTTTGTTCTTCCGTCATTCCGCTCGTCTCATTTCAAATATTCGTGCGTGCCATGCATTGTAGTTTTTAATAATTAATTATTTTCCGGCGCCAGTTTGTGTTTAAGTTGTCCATTTTCTATTACTCTTGTCTTACAGCTTGATAAAGTCTTCGGTCGAAACATTATGTTGTATATGTAAGAATGTTTTCATATCTCCCACCCCTTTCTGTAGTTTGCTAAAATTAATCTGTTTCCTTATTGTAGTTGTTGTTGTTGTTGTTGTTGTTGTTGTTGTTGTTGTTGTTGTTGTTGTTGTTGTTGTTGTTGTTGTTGTTGGCTGCAGGATTAACATCTCATGGGTGAGAATTCAACATGTACAGATCAGTGAGACCTATTTCAACTGTGTAGTCATACAGAACAGCTGTGTCATGGCGTCATGAAAGGGTTACCAGGTCACAGGATAGGGTAATTTTTTTTTTTTTAAATCACAATAGGAATAAACTCACAGGGAGCAAGTACAGCAGGGATCTACCAGTCATCAGTAGAAATTATCCTCGTCGACAAACGTTTCGGCCCACGATTCCTAGACGCTTTCGGAGGTGGGCCCACCTGAGTTCATGAAGCTCAGGGCTGGTACCCTGCTGCACGAAATTACCGGATGGTGTTTTCCTTTCGGATAGAGACAAGACGACTTGGTGGTTTGCAGAAGGTACTGTGAGATAAGAATTCGTCGCGGCAGCCTAATTAGAACAGTCAGCATGCCTGGACGAACGAGCGACAAGCCTACGTTTGGTTTACCGGACACATGTTGGACTTTTGTTAGCAGGTGGCAGAGGAACACTGGCAGACAATTCGGACACGATGGACTTTCAAAGGGTGAGAAAGCCTTTTCCACTAGAGACCCGGACCAGCTCACCGAGGCCCGTCCCCTACGTTGTTGCGTCGCGTCCAAAGCCAACTCGAGGCCCTTTCGGCTGCCTCGCCCAGTTTTTTAAGTGTTCGTTTCCGTTCATTACCGCACAATCCTAGTTCTTTCACCACATTGTACAGTGAAGTGGAAACGAGGCCTCTCGCTCCCACTTCGACGGCAAAGACCCGTACCGTGTACGCCTCGTTTCTCCTCAGATCGTCTGCTAAATCACTGTATTTCTCGAGCTTATATGTGTGATTCTCTTCCATACGCGACTCATATGGGACAGTCAGCTCAATCAGGATGAGCTTGATCAGCACAACTGTACAACTTAGCCGTCGGTGTTTGTGGCTTCGGTGCTGGTAATGCGCTTCGTAATGCCTGGGTGCTGGGTTCGATCCCAGCTGCTGACGGTTTGTCTTGCGTTGGTTTCGACATTCGACAGTGGAACCGAGAGCTGACCGTTCACTAGCACTGGCAAACTAATGAACGTAAATTTTGTCTGGGAAAACCACAGTGGTAAAAAAAATGCTGGGGTTGGTTCTGCAACTTCCTGTAAAAAATACGGAACTAACTATCTACTTAGCATACTTTTGCTCTTTCTGCTGTCTGTGTGTTGGCAAATTTTGAACTTTCTACTTGTGCGAGCACTTGCAAAGACTACGTTTATTATCTATAGCTGGCGATAAATGTTCAAACTGCATAAACATTACATCACAGCCGACATTTTCTCGTCCTGGTCCGATACGCCGTGGCATGTGATACACTACTCAAATATCAACAGAGAGTGAGAATTTATCACTTTGTTTGAAAAACAATGACAATGAAACAACATATTGCAATCTGCAAGCTAACGTTATGGTCCAAGTCCCGTCAAGCCACAATATATTCAACATGGAGAACTAACAGACAAAAACTTCTTTGATAGGAAGCAGAGAATTCAACTGTAGTGGTTAAAACAGGTGCACACACACACACACACAAGAAAAACCTTTCCATCAGTTCTGGAAGCTAACCGTTGAGTGGAATTAGTCCTGGCAACAGAAGGAGCTGGTAATATAATCACGATTTTCAATAGAAATACTTTTTTTTTTACAAAGGCTAGACCGGAAGACAAGTGGGGATAATCTCCTTTGGTAATGACGCCATTGGAGGCAATACTCTAGGAAGGTGATCTGCACTCCTTCTGTCTGTACTTGAGTTGAGATCAACTATTTCATTTTTTTTTTTTAAATCGATCCATGAAACTCAATGACGTGTTATTTATTTTGTTATTTACAACAACAACAAAAATCCCCAACTGATGGTAGAACAGATTTCTGTGTCACAAGGGTCAAGGTTAAGCTCTGAATGATGGGATATGTATACGTCATCCATCGATCTTGTTTCTGGCCGCCAAGAACTAATGTTTCTCAGTTACAAGTCTCCAATTTCTTCACTATGTTTTGCGCTTTTTTTTTCTTTCTCTCTCTCTCTCTCTCTCTCTCTCTCTCTCTCTCTCTCTCTCTCTCTCTCTCTCTCTCTCTCTGTCTTCATCTTGTCATGTTTATTAGGAATTGATGTTAACATGCAATTTTCTTTCTTTTAAATGCTGTGCTTGTTTTTATCTCTGAATGACATGGTGATTATTGTGTACGGAAGAGAATAAATGAACGTAGGAACTTTATTTTCAAAGGTTACCAATTTGGGCACACAGGCCCATTTTATCTTCGGCCCTTCCAAACCCAAAAAGTAATATTTCACACCACTATTGTATTTAATCAGTAAGGCAGGTAATGTTTAAATAACAATATGTATAATGTAAATATCAAAACGGAATGGAAAACACAAAAACATTGATGACAAATGCATGCGCACATGCACACACAAACAATCACACATTCACTCATCTACTTACACATATACATACACATACAAACATACATTTAAACATATATTCATGCACACGTATACATACAAGCATACACACAGACATACATCCATACACACATGTATACATAAACTCAACAATCGCACTTAACCTTTGCTCACCTGGATCTACACACATGATCATGCGGGCGTAAAGGGTATGAACGAGCGGACCAACTGGCAAGCAGCGCATCAATGCGTATGGGAAAACAGCATCGACAGACCAGATATCCTCAAGGCTACAGGGACTTGGCTAGTGGATGATGACGCATCTCTGAGAGTAAACACCACTGCGGGAGATGGAACTAAAGCATGGTGAAGCATATTTCCGGTATGGGAGACATTATAACCAACTTCTTATAGGAACAGTTCGAAGAATCTTCTTGGAGTGGATACTGCATCATAGGACTAAGCACGCATGGGAATGCACAGTGTGAAGTAACGTCGAATGTAAAAACATAATAAAATCATTCATACATACATACATACATACATACATACATACATACATACATACATACATACATACATACATACATACATACATACATACATACATACATACATACATACATACATACATACATACATACATACATACATACATACATACATACATACATACATACATACATACATACATACATACATACATA
>CAJHNH020006523.1:686684-699184 GCA_905116865.2 Candidula unifasciata | reverse complement strand
TACCCAAAAGGTACCGATTTTAATAATTTTACGTATATATTTATGTAGACCTAGAGAATGTTTACGACATCTGGACGAGTAAATCTCTGTCAAATTGTTAAAGCAGTAATCAGTACATTGGTGAATATGTTAATAAAATGTATGTTCAATGATGTCTGAGATCGATTTTCCAGGTACATTTTTTATCATAAAGAATAGATTGACAAAATTCTGAACTGGAAATGGATTAAACCATGTTTACTTAACTCTATAGGGAAAAGTCGGCTCTGTGGCTAAGTCGATGCGAACGCTTCGTAATGCAGGGATGTCGGGTTCGATCCCAGCTGCGGGCCATGCGCCTTGCGTTGGTTTCGTCAGTGGTATCAAGAAAGCCGACCGCCCAGAAAGCAATGGCAAACTAATGGACGTAAATTTGCCTAGAAAAACCACACAAAAACCAGGGGCTGTTGGGGCTGGTTCTGCAACGTCCTGTAAAGGATACGCAACTAACCTTATGGGGAAAACAGCTGGTTTCATATTCGTCCATTTCAATGTCCATCCACCCGTCAGGAACAGATTAATGAGTAATATTGCAGTTCCACTGTATGGCCGTCTGGGGTTGTTGTTTTCTGTTCTGACGTTCACAATTGTTTTAGGAAAACAACAAGACTAGTTCGTCACTTAGCGGTTACAATGGTAAAACGTAGAATGTGTAAATGTAGTCGATTTTGTGTTTCATTTTAACAGTTTCATTTTTTCACTTTATTCCAAACATAATTATGAGTGCAAAGAGACAGATTATTAATAGCATATTCAATCCAACATTAAGCTACCAGTGCCAAACATGGACACTATCTAAAGCCGATATACGCTGAATCACCACATGCGAGATGAGGTGCCTGAGAAAAGCAGCCAAACTAACCATCCGAGATCAAGTGAATAATAAAACTATCAGGCAAATTGTGGGAACGACACCTTGTACTAGATTCATCAAGAAACAGTAGATCAAGTGGTTTGGCCATCTCGTTAGAATGCAGCAAGATCAAATACCATCACAAGCAATACATCTCAAAAGATCAGCTACAAGAGCAAGAGGACAGCTGCGGAAATATGGATCGACAACATTAAAGACAATCCACGCCTTCAGGGCATGACAATAGCCAGTGGCAGCCAACGTGCACTGGATCGCAAATTATTCCTTCCCACGACGCTTAACAGCAGAAGTGGTTTATGATGATGATTTCCATAAAATATTACTGTAGTATGCACCTGACGAGATACAGCGAAATATGCCAGGCAATAAATTGTGCAATATATTGTTTGTATCTTCTTTGTTCAAATTCACAACGGGGAAACTTTGCTTTGATTACATGTCTGTTGAGTACAAGAGCAGTACAAAATCGTCAGTCCTCTCCATGGTAAGTCTTGGTTTTACTGTATCCCCTCCTGTCTGCGAGAATATTTCGTGTTGGGACACCAATTCCTTCCATGATGCTACTCTCGTGCCACTATCCTTAAACCACTTCAACGGTTTTTGTTCAAAAATAAACCACCTGTAGTGGACATGGAATCTAAGTCCTCGTCAAATTGTTACACTCATTCACTTACCCTTAGGCCACGGAACTGCAGACAGAATTCGATATAGTGCTCTGTGTTAGTATCAGACAATGTCCTAAGTAGTTAGTGGCTAGTTAGTGGCTAGTTAGTGGCTAGACCTTCGTTGTTAGTATCTAACCGTTAGTCTGTAGTCATTAAAACTAGCCGTTAGTCTTTAGGCGTAGTTCGTTAGGAGCTAGCCGTAAGTCTTTAGTCGTTAGTAGCTAGCCGTTAGTCTTTAGTCGTTAGTAGCTAGCCGTAAGTCTTTAGTCGTTAGGAGCTAGCCGTAAGTCTTTAGTCGTTAGTAGCTAGCCGTAAGTCTTTAGTCGTTAGTAGCTAGCCGTAAGTCTTTAGTCGTTAGAAGCTAGCCGTTAGTCTTTAGTCGTTAGTAGCTAGCCGTAAGTCTTTAGTCGTTAGGAGCTAGCCGTAAGTCTTTAGTCGTTAGTAGCTAGCCGTAAGTCTTTAGTCGTTAGTAGCTAGCCGTTAGTCCATAGTCGTTAGAAGCTAGCCGTTGGTCTTTAGTCGTTAGTAGCTAGCCGTAAGTCTTTAGTCGTTAGTAGCTAGCCGTTGGTCTTTAGTCGTTAGTAGCTAGCCGTTAGTCTTTAGTCGTTAGTAGCTAGCCGTTAGTCCTTAATCGTTAGAAGCTAGCCGTTAGTCTTTAGTCGTTAGTTGCCAGCTGGTCTCTAGTCGTTATTAGCTAGCCGTAGTCTTTCGTCGTTAGTAGCTAGCCGTTAGTCTTTAGTCGTTAGTAGCTAGCCGTTAGTTTTCAGTCGTTAGTAGCTAGCCGTTAGTCTTTCGTCGTTAGTAGCCATCCGATAGTCGTTAGTCCTTAGTAGACTGCAGTAGATTTAGCAGACAAGTCGCTCTATATCTGCCCTTTCCTTTGCCAGTGGAAATCATACAAAATGTTATCCACTGTTCCATTTGAATGCTATTGAAAAACGTGTCAGTCCCAGCGAAATCTTGAAGCTCCTACAGGCACTGTAAATGCATAAGGAAGCTGTCAGATGTGCTATTGTCAACAGTCCCACACCCGACTTGCAACTGACTGTTAGTGAAAAATGTCAATTGCGAAAGCCTGTATTGTTCGCAGATACTGCATAAGTGGCCGACATTCCGAAAGTTATCGGCCGTCCACCATTTTTGAGGGCTTTTGGTTTACAACATAAAACTATCGTGGGCACAAGGTCAAGAATGAAAGATGTGGGACAAGAAATCCTCTGTACGCGGTGTTTCACCAAACAGTCAGCTCAGTAGCTGGCGACGGAACTGTTAGAATCTTCGTCCAGAAATGAGAAATTTGTTTCAGCAAACCCTGACTGGAAACGATTATTTTTCCAGAGAGTCAGCGGTGCGCCGACAATCTGCCATTTCGGACCTGAAATCCACATGAAGTAGGGACTAAATCGTGCATTTCGAAAGTCGCTTCCTTCACATTTAAACAGAGAACTTCTCTGCGGATTAACGCGAATTACTGCATGTAGCCTAAGATTTCATATGTCCTGTAGTTGCAGTTTACAATTGCACAGATGCTGTTTTCTTTCTAAAGCAGCAAATTTCTTTGATCTCTTTTTGACTAAAAACGCATGTTCCCCTAAAAAAAGAATTTACAGTTACTGACACATTTGTGGAGAATGTATGGAAATCAGTTTAAATGTGCAGCGATACATAGTAATTTTTTGATAACCTATCCCGCATACAATGAACACTTCGTATTTCAAGGGAAATTAATAATGAGGATGAGCGACTAAGAGCAAAAAGCTTCTGAGACGCGTGCTGAAGCTCTAAAAAATGTCCTTTCTCATTTTACTCAAGTTACTGTAAGCACGCTGATTATTTGCGTTGAATGGGTGTCATTTTTTTTTTTTTTACCGCAAATAAGGCACACGCAATAGCTAGATGTTTGTCTACATTTTAAACTTTTTAATTTGTATTTGTTACAAGGACATGATAATTAAGTGGTTCAAACACAAATTTTACAACTTCCACCGAGCAGTTAATGAGTTACATATTTTTTTCTTTTTAATTATCCACGACTTCCGGAAGGCACTCTAGGTCCTGGACCAACATTCTTGAAAAGATTGAGGTCACGGAGCGAAGGTCCCTGAGGATTATGTAAGCCCTTTCACTGCAGCCACTGATGAGATTATCAAGTGCACGTTTGCTTGGTTGGGCAAGTGATTAATCATCTCTAGGGATGTACCCGTGGGATTCTTTTTGAATAGCCTCACTGTGGGAAAGTTTGCCCTAGTTATAGACACGATAATATTTGATGTAATGTAAATGTGGACGGTTTGACAAAGTCTGAACATTTAAATTTATATAAACAAGATAACCTGCTCAAAACCCGCGTCATCCAACATGTAGGTTCTACGGCCCAATTTGATAGGGTTGGAAAAATGAAGCGAGTGGCTGCTTTTTAGCAACCTGTCTTAAAAATCAGCCAATTAAGAGTTTGCTATAAAACAAATATTCACTCCCTGGAGGAGCCGGACTTTTTTTCAAAAATGACCTCGGCTCCCAGGTCGACTCAGCCTTGAGTGGGTACCGGGTGCAGTCCCGGGAAGTAGAGGCGGCCGGCGTAATGCTGACCACATCACCCATCCTGTGCCGTTGGTCTATAAAAATATAGGTCTAGCCCTATACGCCTAAAGGAGTGGAAAAGGGTCCTTTACTTTACTTTACTTAGAGAAAAAATATAACAGCTTAGCTGTAAACCACAATGCAACCTGCTACCCGCCATGTCAAAGCTCAACAGAAAAAACTGATGGCCGACAGGCTGAGGACAGAACATCTCAGTTAAAGCATATTAAATACATACAATGACCACGTTTGGCCAAAATTTTACGCGCTAATTGCGGAAGTCTTTTTATTACGCGAACGGGTCTTGCTAGTCAGGCTCGCCTTCGCCATGGGTTGTCATTTTTGTGTCTACACCCAGTGATACAATATGTTAGTTGCATATCCTTTACAGAACGTTGCAGAACCAAACCCCAGCATTTGTTTGGGGGGGGGGGGGGGGGGGTAGGGACTGTTGTGGTTCTCCTAGGCAAGTTTACGTCCAGTAGTTTGCCTTGCTTTCTGGACGGTCGGTTTCTCGATACCCCTGTCGAAACCAACGCAAGGCGCAAGGCCCGCAGCTGGGATCGAACCCGGCACCCAGTCATTACACAGCGCGTTCGTAACGCCTAAGCCACAGGCATCGACGATACAATATGACACTTTTTTTTTTAAACAGAAAGTTTACGAGGACAAATAAGATTAGACCCAATAACAAATATTCAAAGATAAGGACATTTCAAAACATATACATGAAGATTAGGAGAAATAGATCTTCTTCTTCTGCTTCTTCTTCAAAATTCCAAGTCCTTGAGGATCATTGCTGCAGACATCACCCGCCTCCATTCATCTCTTTGGCTGGCCTTCTCTTTCCAGTTGGATACACCTTCTGTCCGGACAATATCTCTCCATCGTCTTCATGGTCTGCCTCGTGGTCTACGACCATTCATCTCCCTTGTGTATACAGTTTAAGCTCTCAGTTGCCATTTCAGTCTGTTAGCCATTACGATGCCAGTGATAAATGGCGATTTAAACAGATTTAAAAAAATTTTTGTTGTCTCTAACTCTCTATCCCCGCTGTTTGTATCTTTGATTGGTCCAAAGATTCGACGTAAGACTCTGTTTTCGATAATTTGTAATGAAGCTTCATCTCTTTTAGTTTCAGAGCGATATAAAACAACCCTTCCTAAAAGAAACAGATACGACACCAATAAGAATACATACAAAGCAAATGGAAATAATGAGAAATGAAAAAACCTGCATTCATCAAACAAGCAAAGACATTTTAGCAGAAAAATAAGACCCCCCCCCCCCCCCCCGCCCCAAAAAAAAGCTAAGATGAAATGTCCTGAAGAAATCTCAAAGCTGGCAGGCAGCTAGAAAATAATGTAATAACAACAAAAAAGAACACGATAAGATCAGTAAACCAACAAAAAACATTTGTATTAGTAAAGCATTGTTGTAAAACCATTAAACTGTAGTAAAGATTCGAAAACATTCGCACAAATAAATCAGGGATCTGACAGTGAAGACAAAATAAAAAAAAAGGAGTTTTTTTAAACAAAGACATCAAAAGAGTTATAAAATGAAGACCCGGAATAAATTCACAACAGTGGCATGTGAAAGATAAAGTATAAAGTGCATGGGTGGAGTGTGTGCGTGCGCGTGTGTGTGTGTGTAAAAGGGAGGATTTGGGGGGGGGGGGGGGTGTCAAAATATGGTAACAAGAGAGACAATGCTTACTGGGTCAGGAATTTAAAACTTGAAGTGGTCATAACAGCTATTATCAGATGTGTGTTAGATCTGTGTAGCCTTTACCGGCTGGAAACACTGACGGAAAGTTTTGGTTGCTCGATCACGTCTGGACGTTGGTCTTTTCTCAGAACTTAGTTGTGCTGTTGTTGTTTTGTTTTGTTTTCACAAATTTACATCATTTGTATGTCGACTATTGGTTAGTCGCATCAGGCAAATGCAACTCTCAACCCCGTGCCATAATTAGCTGCCTATTATGACACCCTTGTCTGTGGGCAAAGTGTCTATTTGTCCTCACCCACTCCAAATGGGGCCCTAAATCTCACCAGGTAGAACTGACAGATTAGGCATTGAAGACAGCAAAGAAGGTTCAAGAAGGTAGACTAGCATCACTCGTAATGTTGCACTTTGAGTGAATGGCATGAGATTTTATATTGACCCTGTTCTAAAATGTTGCAGCTAAACCTGGTATCTGTCAAATGTAGACTGGTTTAGAAATATAAGATTTAAAAGATTCTGCAGATTTTTGGGTTTCCGAGTCGAACAAACGAACGAACGAACTTTATTTTCAAAGGGTTACAAATTAGGCGAGCAGGCCTGTCTTACATTCGGCCCTTCCAAACTCCCATCTGTCACACAGCAGTTGTATTTCATCAATAAAGCATGTTCATGAAATAATATGCATATTATGAATATTAAGTCAAAAACAAAAGCATGGGTGGTAAAATATGTGCACACGCTCGCGCACGAACACACACATCAACATACACACGCAAACCAATTCACTCACTTACACACACACACATAGGCACCCATTACACGCATACATCCACATACATACGAACATGCACACACACATACATACGCAGTTTGTGAGTCCGGTTGTCTGACTGGTTAGCTAACAACGATTGCCTAGTGGAAGCTTGTAAAAGTCTGAAGACTAATTATTAGCACCAATGAGAAAGAGATCAACAGTATTCTGTTATTGCATAAACAGAGCAGACATGAAAGAGGACATATCGACCTCTCAGGAAGATCCGCAATGAAAGAGACAAATGCAGACCAGAAGAAATAGCGATAATTGGTCCAAGATGGTGGCATTGGGGAATATTAACACGCAGATTGGTCCAAAAGATAACATGGCGAGCCCTGATCTATGCATAGCCATTTGAAAGCATATTTGAAGATGGCGATGATGATAATGAGGATGACGCCGAAGATTGTGTTGACGGCAATGATGATAATGAGGATGACGCCGAAGATTGTGATGACGGCAATGATGATGATGATGATAATAATGGCATTGGTCAAAACGGTGATGACGATGACGATGAAGATGAGTATAATGTTATTGCTGATGATGATGATAACGACGACGTTGATGATGTGAATGATGAAAACGTTGATGATGTGAATGACGAAAGCGTTGATGATGTGAATGATGAAAGCGTTGATGATGTGAATGATGAAAACGTTGATGATGAGCGGAGACGCCGCTGATGATGTCAATGATATTATTGATAAAGATCCACGTTAATTGTTGTCCCTAAACTATCGCTGTTTCACTTTGGCAATTCAAATCTTAGAGTCCAAAGCCAGGCGTCACTCTAACCCATTCTCTTCTTTCAAGTTGCTACCGCAATCACTAAAGCTTTGGACCTCCTATGGTCAACGTGAGACATCAGGAGTTGAAGTTATGATGGGGAAATCCCCGTGTGTGTTGCATGGTTCTGTTCTGGAGAACAAAGCATGTACCGCCTGTCCCCTAGCAAGCATGTCGTAGGGGCGACTGTTTAGGTGTGATTCTTTCCAAGTCGGAGTACACCTGCATGTGATACAAGGAACCAAAAGTCTGCAAATGTAACACGAGTTTCTGGTACTGACCAGAGTAATGCTATCAACTGTCATTTGTGAAATAAATCTACTGATGGCACTCAGCGGGAGAGACCGTACTCAGAATTAGACAACTCACTATGCGTCGCTTAGTATTTCCCCTCGCTGCAGGTTCGGTTTCATTTTGCCAGTTCTTCTTTATGGAGCGGAATGCTGGAGAATGACAAAAAAGGATGCACACAAGCTGTCCACCTTCCACCACACATGTCTACGTAGAATTATCAAAATTTTCTGGCCAGATACAATCTCAAACACTAAACTACTTCAAGCCACAAACCAAGAAACTTTAGACAGTATGATTACCAAGAGAAGATGGAAATGGCATGGCCACATTATGAGAATGACTTCTGATATACCTGCCAAAACAGCTCTCACATAGACACCAGAGGGAAAGAGAAAACAGGGGCGCCCAAAAACAACATGGAGACGAACGATGGAAAGTGATCTGAGTGCGGCATCTTTGACATGGAAAACTGCACTGAAGATTGCACAGGACAGGAAAGCATGGAAAGTCCTCTGTGAAGCCTCATGTGCCACTAGGCATAACGAGAACTGATGATGATGATGCAGGTTTGGTTTCTCAGCCAACTATTACATTACCCATGGGCTTTTCCTTGCCGTGACATTATTTATACATGCGTGTGTCTATATGTGAGTGTATATGTTTGAGTTTGTGTGCATAGATATGTGTGTGTATATGCATTCCTGTCTGTTTGTCTTGCCAAGGCGGCTCAGGTGAAGTTTCGCCTGGCATAGCTATCTGGAAATTAATTTATTATAGCCACAGAGGATACACGGAAATATACTTGTGCTACGTTTCTGGTACAGGAGTTACCAGAAGAGATGAAATCAGGTATGAAGTCAAAGAAAAAAACGTCGGCACAAAACCAATTCTCACTTACATATAAAGATAGCAAATCAACTGGATTGTGCAGTTAGAGAGAATGTCTTGTGGGGACATGCCATACAAAGCACGGGGCTAAATAGAAGGATGTAGAGCACAGGTTAGACCAAAAACAATTTGGGAAGTGTGGCGGGTAAATTCGCTTTAAACTAGCGACTGCACTATGTGCAATTTACAGAGGGAACTACAAACAGTGAAACATCATACAGTCCTATATTACCCCCAGCCTTGCTGGTTAAATGAGAGGATTCGGGGTTTGCCCACATCTGATTCCCTACTGTTAATAAATTGTATATTTAAATGTATTAAATTAAACTGGATTTTGTGCACTGACACAAATGATGACAGTTAAAAGGAAACTCTATAAAACTGTAGGAACATTAAAACTATGACATTTATTTGGAATTCAAGCTAATAATCAGACTTGCTGTGGAGAAACAATTAGTTCCTTATAACAGTAGACAAATGTGTCCACTTAGCTGTAGCTCAGGTTTCTTTGGTCAGCTTCTAGCTAAGCCTCGGGAACACATCAGGCAGGCCGACTCTTCCAGTCCAGTCCAGACAATCGGGCATCTGCAGCTACGCTGGGATTTACTTCTAAAACTACCATCTGGAACTACCATCTGGAACTAGAACAATAGAACAGTCCCTATATAAACAGTTTGGAAAGTTCTCACTGGAGACAACCGTGCCTCCAGTTCTCATATAATGTTACACAACACACACACATATATATATATGGAGTAAGATAGTAACAGGTGTTCACATTCTACTGGCATAGAATGGGAATGTATACAGAACATGGTCCATAATCCTGATGGGGAAATATTTAGGAAACCTCAGTTTCATGAATACTCTCTAGCCCAATAGTTTACATCACACAATAAGAAAGAACATTTATCAGTGTAAATTGTTCTGATGTCTTTACAATAGTGAGGGGTTAACATGCTTACACACACAGTCACATTTCACAATAGGCTGTCATTTTAACCACATGGTCTCACATCACAAAGAATGAGAATCAGGGAGTGTTTTTATATGGGCCAGAAACTCATAACAGATGCTTTGCAGCTTAAAAATAAATTGGATTGACATATCTCCATCAATATAACTGGGTGCTGGGAAAGATGTCAAAATACAATCATAGATGACAATGGGCTTTTCATCTGTCACAGTATTAACATAAAATGTACAACACTCACTGCAGTTTGAATCTAAATCCACATGTGTGATAAAATCTTAGTCAGCAGAGTTTAGAAGTTGTGAGGGGTGAAATATAATTAATAAAATTGTAAGGCCACCTGTTGTGGTACTGAAATATATTCCTAGCAATGGGGAAATATATATACAACAATAATAATTACAAGCATGGGCCATACATGTCTCTTCTTCTTCTCCGACAGTGTGAATATTAAATTTAGCCCTCCTGTGTTATTCACTTTTCAAGCTCTTAAATCAGTCTCAGAATTATCTGGACTAAATCTAAATTAAAGCAAGACAGTGATTTATCAAGCTAATATCACCATGAGGTAAAATTAACTTAGTAAGGATTAGGTATAATGAATATACACTTCATTTCTTTTTTAATTGTCTCACCATGCTAGAAACCTGAACTGGCTGAGATTTCACATGAGGACATACATACTCACTTAATTAATATAATTAAAATAATTAAAAATACCAATGCACGTTGCTAGTATCAAATAAACAGTATTTCAATTATCAAATAGATCATATGTTTGCATACACGTGGTTAGCAAGGATAAGGGAATTCACAAGGATTTCTCTCACCATGTGGGCATCAAATTTCAAAGAGTTTAACATGTGAAATTAATTCAGAGAAATAAGCAGCATTGAGTCTAAATTAATTTTATTCACTCACCCCTGGTAGAGAATTCAAACACACAATGGTGACTGTAGTGGGTTATACTGCTGAGTCATAAGCAGACAGAGACCGTCTAGCTTACCAAGTGTATTGTTTGAAAATGAAAGAGGAGAGTCCTTAAAAGAGGAAGTAACTCTTGAGTTACTCCTTGCACTACACATCATCTCATTCGCCTTTTAACTTCCTAATTTGTTAAGTATTATTAAGGCTAATAGAAAGCAACAAAGAAATGTTTATACATTTGATAATAATATTACTAGTACACAGCAATACTTAAAAGGGCAGAAACAGCTGTCCAGACCAGCTCGTCACAGGAAGAAATAATCAAAGAAACAGCACGATGTGTCTATGGTCGAGGCGGCAGTAGAACAAGAAGCAAAAGCTTACATCTGCATTGATACTTGAAACCATATAAGAGGACGAGGGGAAGGACAAGAAGAACAAATGCGCATTATTCAAGTTTCAGGCAACACACAGTGGTATAGCTAGGAGAACTGATTCAAGTTTTATGCAACACACAGTTGTATAGCTAGGAGAACTGATTGAGGTTTTATGAAACACACAGTGGTATAGCTAGGAGAACTGATTCAAGTTTTATGCAACACACAGTGGTATAGCTAGGAGAACTGATTCAAGTTTTATGCAACACACAGTGGTATAGCTAGGAGAACTGATTCAAGTTTTATGCAACACACAGTGGTATAGCTAGGAGAACTGATTCAAGTTTCAGGCAACACACAGTGGTATAGCTAGGAGAACTGATTCTAGTTTCATGCAACACACAGTGGTATAGCTAGGAGAACTGATTCTAGTTTTATGCAACACACAGTGGTATAGCTAGGAGAACTGATTCTAGTTTCAGGCAACACAAGTGGTATAGCTAGGAGAACTGATTCAAGTTTCAGGCCACACACAGTGGTAAAGCTAGGAGAACAGATTCAAGTTTCAGGCAACACACAGTAGTATAGCTAAGAGAACTGATTCAAGTTTCAGGCAACACACAGTAGTATAGCTAGGAGAACAGATTCAAGTTTCAGGCAACACACAGTAGTATAGCTAGGAGAAAAGATTCACGTTTCAGGCCACACACAGTGGTAAAGCTAGGAGAACAAATTCAAGTTTCAGGCAACACACAGTAGTATAGCTAGGAGAACAGATTCAAGTTTCAGGCAACACACAGTAGTATAGCTAGGAAAACAGATTCAAGTTTCAGGCAACACACAGTAGTATAGCTAGGAGAACAGATTCAAGTTTCAGGCAACACACAGTGGTATAGCTAGGACAACAGATTCAAGTTTCAGGCAACACACAGTGGTATAGTTAGGAGAACTGATTCAAGTTTCAGGCAACACACAGTGGTATAGCTAGGAGAACTGATTCTAGTTTCAGGCAACACACAGTGGTATAGCTAGGAGAACTGATTCTAGTTTCAGGCAACACACAGTGGTGTAGCTAGGAGAACTGATTCAAGTTTCAGGCAACACACAGTGGTATAGTTAGGAGAACTGATTCTAGTTTCAGGCAACACACAGTGGTGTAGCTAGGAGAACTGATTCAAGTTTCAGGCAACACACAGTGGTGTAGCTAGGAGAACTGATTCAAGTTTCAGGCAACACACAGTGGTATAGTTAGGAGAACTGATTCTAGTTTCAGGCAACACACAGTGGTAAAGCTAGGAGAACAGATTCAAGTTTCAGGCAACACACAGTGGTATAGTTAGGAGAACTGATTCTAGTTTCAGGCAACACACAGTGGTATAGTTAGGAGAACGGATACAAGTTTCAGGCAACACACAGTGGTATAGCTAGGAGAACAGATTCAAGTTTCAGGCAACACACAGTGGTATAGCTAGGACAACGGATACAAGTTTCAGGCAACACACAGTGGTATAGCTAGGACAACTCATTTGGACTTTGTATTCTCCTCACATAA
>CAJHNH020006523.1:676684-684184 GCA_905116865.2 Candidula unifasciata | reverse complement strand
CCAGAACTTGAGATTTGTGTGCATATCACTTTTACATATCTTCAGTATTTTTAAAAATGAACATAACCATAGGAGCCGCCTTGGTGTAGCAGCTGGGTGCTCGCCTGCAGGTCTGAAGGTCGTGTGTTCGAGTCCTGACTCATTCAAAAATCACCGTAGCTGCCTTGCTGACCCAGCTTGAACGGCTACCATGTACAAGCCAGGGAAGTAAAGGCTGGCCGACTAATTGTGACCACATCGCCAAACAAGTTTCCATTGATCTATAAATAAAGTCTAGCCCTATATGCCTAGTATGCTGAGGGCTTGAAAAGGGATCCTGTCCATTTCTAGATGTTGTCATTCCATGTTATTCTTTGACTAATTCACAATCTTTCTTGAAGATAATAATCTTTTTAATAAAACCATGTGGAGCCATGATCCCCGACTAATCTAGCCTGTGAGCTATTTTTATGATCTGTGTTGGCTCCTCGCCCCTCAGGTTAATGGATTCTGACTGTCTCGGGCAAGGAGGTGTGGGGGCGGTGGGGGCGGGGTGTGGCCGTGTACCTTTCACTCTCCTCTATCCCGCAACCCGCCCCCCCTCCCCCACCGCCCACCCCTTTCACCCTCTCTTCCCTTCCCCCCCCCCCCGCCCCCCCCAAAAAAAAAAACTGCGCTTCGTAATTCATACAGACATTTTGGGGACTGAACCCAGATCTATGTATTGAAAGTCTCGCCTCTAACCTCCTTTGCCACAGCGACTTCACCTAATTCTCAAGGGTTCCATCTATCTAGAAGTGGCCTTTCTTCAATTTATCATTTCCATTTTCAATTATGTACACGTACTTCGTTACCCAAGACCGGGTTTCCGCTTCGGAAACCCGACTTTCAAATAATTGGACTCACTCAAACTACTGCATTTCCGATTCACTCCACATATTGAAACCGATCGATCCGGACTTGGCATCCTCCATGAAGCCCAACCAACCTTGGTACAGAGTGTGGCCAAGCGTGGACAAATTGATGTTCCCAATTCAGAATGAATACCTCCCTAACGCGTTTGCGAACAAGACAGTGAACTTGGGGTCAGATTAATTCTTTAATATGTTTTGTCTGGTTATTGCGTGTTCTGTTGTTGAATGGTATGAAGTCAAGCGAACGTATAGACAAGGTAATATTGTCATTCCTTGGTTGGTTCGCGAGACCTTCAACCGGTTATTTATAGACTGTTATGAATGTGGACTGGAAAATGGTGTCACTGGCGAGTGGGGTCTATTTTTACGGCAGCGGTTTAACCAGAAATACTGCTGGTTGATCCTTAAAGGCTCTGAAGAAACGAAGAGTAATAGATATATTAGTGTTGATAGAAGCTTATAGAAGTAAATGGAATAAAGTAGAGATTAGTGTCTTTTAAATTGAATGTCATTATTATTTTGCGATGTATTGTTGTATCTAAAACGAGTAAATCATGCAATAGTAAAAGTAAAGGACCCTTTCCCACGCCTTTAGGCGTTTGGGGCATATAGGGCTAGACCTATATTTTATAGACTAATCGGCACAAGATGTGGGATGTGGTCAGCATCACGCCAAATCATGCAATGCTTTGGAATTTAGTTTTGAATGTGTTTTAACAATCAAAACTGCAGTTTGTTTACATCACTTTAAAACAGTTGTACATCTACAAGAAAACGAAACAAAAACAATGAGATTCAGTGCGAACGAAATATCTTTGCAGACACTGAGTGAAGACAGAATTTCTTTCTCTTTGTCTTCCGCCTTTTATCATCCACTGAAGTAAATATCTTCACCCTTTCCCAGCCATCTCGCTGCTTGCCCCCCCCCCCCTTTTTTTTCCCCCCTTTTTTTTCAAGATTGCTGTCTCCTGCTGTCTCCCTATACACCGCCATCAGATTTAATCTCTATATTGTTAATTACTAAACAACAAAAAGAAAACCATTTCAACATAACATCATTTTGAAGAGAGGAGAGAGACTGAGCAGGTTAAGTACATACTGTATTTACAGTAGATGGAAGACGGAAAAACAAAAACGCAAAAAAACACGGCATGTTCTTTTAGGATATATAAGACTGGATTCGCTGTAGTATTTTTACCCCCCCCCTCCCTCCCCGCCTCCCAACAATGGGGCTCTGAACTCCCCCTGAAGTGGGGGTGTGGGGTGGGGGGGGGGTGGTATTCTAGTCTAAACTTGTCTTCAAATTAGATGGCGATGATTTTAAACTGACATTAGTGGAGCCAGTTGCTGCTCAGACATGTTTGCCTACTCTGATACATAACATTAACCATATCATGATGGCGTTTCCATTAGACAGCACTAAAATGTTGCTGTCATTTACATGTCGTTGTGAATATTATTTCTATAAAACATGGCGGTTTCATTTTTGTGTGTGTAAAGAACATTGAAAAAGGGGGGGGGGGTGTTTACTTTTAGATATAGAACATTTTGGTTTTATCGATACAACATGAAACATGTAACCACACATTTGAATCATCATTCATGTCTTTTACGCCTCTCCTCATTCTCCTCCCCCTCCTTGTCCTCCTCGTCATCCTTTGCTTCTTCGTATGACTGCTTCTTTTTTTTTTTCTTTTCTAGTTCCAGCACGTCACCTGATCCTACAGTTGACTCCCCTCTCCCTATAACTTTAGCTTGTCTCATGTTTTAATGATGACTCTGATTCTTAGCTCCTTCTCACTGGCATTTTTGTTGTTGTTGTTGTTGTTGTTGTTGTTAAAACACTGTAAGGAAAACAAGGTGATAGAGGGTGGGGGAGGGGTGGGGGGGGGGCGAGAAAAAAGGAAGAAAGAACAAATAAATACGGTAGAAAGAACAAACGAAGTCAGTAGTTTATTGCTTGCGAACCTTTCCACTTACGCATACAGTATGACAGCAGACACTTTTGTCCCCATTCAATAACGTCACAAATGTGAATTTGGAAACCAGTGACGTCGAATCAGGTCACTTTGTGTTCATCTCTTTGACCTCGTCATTTCATGACATTACATGCGAAATCACCTCTCCTTATACCTATCCCATCTCCTATTCCCCCTCCCCTCCCCAAACTTCCCCCTCCCCTCTCTCCATACTTCTTCCATCCCCTCTACCCAAACAGCTCCTAAACACTACAAGAAATCTTTCTGATACTCCGAAAAGAAAACATAATTAAACCGTGTCTCCATTTCTGACCACTTTCATTTACATTCGTGGTTTGTCTGTAAGTTTGGCATTGCATTTGTCTGAGTTGTGTCTATTGTAATCATTGCTTTTTAGTTTAGAGCAATAAAACACTAACTTACTGTCTTAAAAGTCTGCGGTTCAGTTCTAAAATAGAACAGTTGAAGGGAGTGTGTATGCTTAGGCATCTCTTTTGAAACTAGGATAGATAGGAAAAGTACAGTAATTAAAAGTTATACTCTTCAATAGGAATTTGTATCTGTACCATTGTATGTGGTTCGGAATGGTAAAGAAAACTTCTTAATTCCATCTTCGTTTTCTTGTATAGCATTGCCAGTGTCTTTTCCCCCTCATTCTGATGAAGGCTTTCTAACCGCAACGTTAATATTGACTTTGAGTGGTTCTAATTATTTAATAGACAAGATATACATTTTTAGCTGATGGAAGAGCGGCAGCGAAAGGACTAGCCATGCATTGATAGCGGGATCCATTCCCGAAAGAGGTGATAATGTGTTAATGGGTGTAATTGAATATTTTGAGAATGAAGGCGGCTGTCGCCATATTGATTACATCATGTTTTATTTATCAACCCGCCTTGTCAATATATTGTAAAAACCATACGTGCAAAACGCCTTTTAGTTGTTTGCGTTTCCTGATCAAGATATTGAAGAACCAACCAAAGCATTGTTGGACCATTTCGGTTTTACTGGGGACCATTTCTTCTCTGTCGATTTTCCTGTCGAAATTAATGTCTGTTACTAGTTTGATCACTGGAAGAATCACATTTTTCTTTTACAGCGGTGGCCAAATGTTTCAAACCAACTAATAAAAAACAATGTTCATTCTATTTTGAAATATTGCATCAGTGGTTATTTGAGGCCAAAATTAGACTACCCCGATTAACTTTAATGGCCCTACAACCGTAGTGGATGTCATGTTTTATAGACATTCAAAACTCAATTATTTGCTGTGTGGTCTTAATCTTCAGGTACCACTTTAATGTGCATTATTATTATTTCAACCAATAACAGTTGAACACAAGTGGATTCCTTTAATTATACTGGTCGAAAAGTGCATTGATGGTATATGGGTAGAAAAGTGCATTGATGGTATATGGGTAGAAAAGTGCATTGATGGTATATGGGTAGAAAAGTGCATTGATGGTATATGGGTAGAAAATTGCATTGACAGTATATGGGTAGAATGAATGAATGAATGAATTTCTACCCCACCAGGACATCACACAAGCGATAAACACCGGATGACACAAAGTGCCACCATGCGGATGAGGGTCGCCGTGGAGAGGTCCCAGAAACCGCGTTCAGACATTTGGCAATATTTATGGCCTGCCTATATTGCGGCCCCTGGCAAAAGCCAGAGTGGGGCTTCAAATAACGAAAAATTACGTCCTAAAAAGGACGTATGAGTATATATATATGGGTAGAGAATTGCATTGACGGTATATGGGTAGAAAATTGCATTGACGGTATATGGGTAGAAAATTGCATTGACGGTATATGGGTAGAAAATTGCATTGACGGTATATGGGTAGAAAATTGCATTGACGGTATATTGGTAAAAAATTGCAAAGCTGTACCTTATTTAGGTTATAGCTAAATATAGCTTAGTGTCTATCCACAATTATCTGTCGTGTGTACTTCCAATCAGTTACAACATAGATGATCTCCCTTGTTTCTTGGGTCTGCCTCTGTCACTTGTTCCCTCCAGCCGTCACACTGTTACTTGTTCCCTCCAGCCGTCACACTGTCACTTGTTCCCTCCAGCCGTCACACTGTCACTTGTTCCCTCCAGCCGTCACACTGTCACTTGTTCCCTCCAGCCGTCACACTGTTACTTGTTCCCTCCAGCCGTCACACTGTCACTTGGTCCCTCCAGCCGTCACTGTCACTTGTTCCCTCCAGCCGTCACACTGTTAATTGTTCCCTCCAGCCGTTGCACTGTCACTTGTTCCCTCAAGCCGTCACACTGTCACTTGTTCCCTCCAGCCGTCACACTGTCACTTGTTCCCTCCAGCCGTCACACTGTCACTTGTTCCCTCCAGCCGTCACACTGTCACTTGTCCCCCCATCCCACCCCCAGCGTAACACTGTCACTTGTTCCCTCCAGCCGTCACACTGTCACTTGTTCCCTCCAGCCGTCACACTGTCACGATGTACTACACTTTTCTTCTCCTTCTCATGTCAGAACCAAATGCAGATTGTCTCCTTACTGATGATTGTCTCCTTACTGATGATTGTCTCCTTACTGATGATTGTCTCCTTACTGATGATTGTATCCTTACTGATGATTATCTCCTTACTGATGATTGTCTCCTTACTGATGATTGTCTCCTTACTGATGATTGTCTCCTTACTGATGATTGTCTCCTTACTGATGATTGTCTCCTTACTGATGATTGTCTTCTTACTGATGATTGTCTCCTTACTGATGATTGTCTCCTTACTGATGATTGTCTCCTTACTGATGATTGTCTCCTTACTGATGATTGTCTTCTTACTGATGATTGTCTCCTTACTGATGATTGTCTCCTTACTGATGATTGTCTCCTTACTGATGACTGAAGAAATACTAAGGAATCCGCTATTTCACAAACGTATGTACACACTTGAAGAAGTAATTATATATTCTTGTTCTGACAACCAGAACCACAAGGTTGCAATGACCACGTCGTAGGCAGCAGATAGGTCAACACTCCTCTCTTGTGCTTTCGTCTGACTGTCGAGACCTAAAACATGAATATTTATGAAAGTCTGTCTGCCTAGACCTAGAATCTGAATATTTCTGAAAGTCTGTCTGACTAGACCTAGAACATGAATATTTATGAAAGTCTGTCTGACTAGACCTAGAATATGAATATTTGTGAAAGTCTGTCTGACTAGACCTAGAATATGAATATTTCTGAAAGTCTGTCTGTCGAGACCTAGAACATAAATATTTCTGAAAGTCTGTCTGACTAGACCTAGAATATGAATATTTCTGAAAGTCTGTTTTGACTGGACCTAGAATATGAATATTTCTGAAAGTCTGTCTGACTAGACCTAGAATATTAATATTCATGAAAGTATGTCTGACTAGACCTAGAATATGAATATTTCTAAAAGTCTGTCTCTCGAGACCTAGAACATAAATATTTCTGAAAGTCTGTCTGACTAGACCTAGAATATGAATATTTGTGAAAGTCTGTCTGACTAGACCTAGAACATGAATATTTATGAAAGTCTGTCTGACTAGACCTAGAATATGAATATTTGTGAAAGTCTGTCTGACTAGACCTAGAACATGAATGTTTATGAAAGTCTGTCTGACTAGACCTAGAATATGAATACTTGTGAAAGTCTGTCTGACGACCTAGAATATGAATATTTCTGAAAGTCTGTCTGACTAGACCTAGAACATGAATACTAGTGAAAATCTGTCTGACGAGACCTAGAACATGAATATTTGTAAAAGTCTGTCTGCCTAGACCTAGAAAATTAATATTTCTGAAAGTCTGTCTGACAAGACCTAGAACATGAATATACATGAAAGGCTTTCTGCCTAGACCTAGAACATGGATATTTCTGAAAGTCTGACGAGACCTAGAAGATGAATATTTGTGAAAGTCTGTCTGCCTAGACCTAGAACATGAATATTCATGAAAGTCTGTCTGCCTAGACCTAGAATATGAATATTTATGAAAGTCTGTCTGACTAGACCTAGAATATGAATATTTATGAAAGTCTGTCTGACGAGACCTAGAACATGAATATTCGTGTCAACCGAAATCAGAATGAGCATGACACTACTGGTCCAAGGGACAAAACAGCGTAAATCTTTCCTAACAAGAAATTTGACATTGAGTGCTTTATGGCATATGTCTATTTTCATATGCAGTTTGCAGTTTTCAAATCTTATCAACAGGACCTGAGATAGTTTGATTACAAATGTGTGTATGTGGGTAGCTCATCGTCACCAATTGACAGAAAATACTTTAATTTGTAATCCAAAACAATGCACTACTCCATGTTTCTAGGGTTTTTAATATAAATAATGATTACTCTTTGACTTCTGCCGACATTTTGTTTCCCTCTGTGTTTACATAGATATTTGTATGTGTTTGTCTTTAAATTTTGTGATATTTGATCAACATTTAGTTCAGAAGTTTTCCACCAATTACAGAACAGAGGTGTAAAGTTCCAAAGAAGTGGAAATCAGTTTACTTCTGCTTCAAAACGACTTTGACTGGTAGACTTTTAGCCGAACCCTCGTGTCTGTTTACTCTTTTAGATTGACACTGGTTTCCCTAGCAGTGACACCTGTTGCCCGG
>CAJHNH020006523.1:606684-671684 GCA_905116865.2 Candidula unifasciata | reverse complement strand
TCTTCTTCTTCTTCTTCTTCTTCTTCTTCTTCTTCTTCTTCTTCTTCTTCTTCTTCTTCTTCTTCTTCTTCTTCTTCTTCTTCTTCTTCTTCTTCTTCTTCTTCTTCTTCTTCTTCTTCTTCTTCTTCTTCTTCTTCCTCTTCCTCTTCCTCTTCCTCTTCCTCTTCCTCTTCCTCCTCCTCCGCTTCCGCTTCCGCTTCCGCTTCCGCTTCCGCTGCCGCTGCCGCTGCCGCTGCCGCTGCCGCTGCCGCTGCTGCTGCTTCTTCTTCTTCTTCTTCTTCTTCTTCTTCTTCTTCTTCTTCTTCTTCTTTCTTCCCACCCCCTTCTTTTTCCCCTCTTCATCGTTCTCTTCATTTTTCTCAATTCGCTTTTAAAAGGGCATTTAGCACATTGTGTTGTGGTTTACACTGAGGCTGCGATATCTGTACCTTTCTACCAAGTGAATCCGACTTTAGCAAAACCCTAACTTGTCGCCTTTTACGAAATGAGTGTTGCATTGGTAATTTGATCTGTTCATTCTCCACCATGCCTCGAATAGGTGCCAGCAAACCCAGGCGGATATTTCCGTTCTACGCTTTTGATAAAACGTGTTTTTATGTTGATAGTCACTGAGGCCGTAGTGCAGTCATGTGAGTCTTGGCAACAGTAACAATTGCTACCTTCATCTGTAGACCAGGTGTGACCTCAACACTCAAGTCCAGCAACATGTTCAGACGTTTAAGACCAACCAGCATTTTCCTCCGAAGTCTACTGCCAGTGAACTCTGACCCTCAGTGAACTGAACAGAAAAAGCATCACTAGAAAACGACCCCAAACAACTCGGCTGTTGTACGTTCATGCGATAAGGAGGTTAACTGTTTTATGAGTCCCAAGGAACGTATCTTACGGTCATAGTTCCTACCTAGAGGCCCAATAAACGCAAGATGCGCCAATTTTAAATCTCTCTTGACCACTTCTGAAGCCTCTGATTCTAAACCCACTGGAACTCAAAGAGGTAATGAAAGTTAACAGCTCTGGAAAAAAAAAAAAGGGGGGGGGGGGTGTTGCCACAGCTGCAAGATGAAGTGGCTTATAAACAAAGGGAGACACTTCCAGAATGTCAAGGATGGTGGCCAGAGTATTACAACAATACTTGTACAGGTTTCTTATGTTCAGAAACACAAATGCTGTGCCGTCTCCACAATAACTGTTGGCAGCGGCGCTCCAGTTGCCATATATCCAGGGACATTACTAGTTAAGCGCCCCCTCCCATCTCTTCCACTGTGCGATTCTCGTCCTACTTTCTGAAAACCATACACACTTTTTTTTTAATATGCCGTCACAGGACCATGAAAATATGAAACGTATTCACTGACCTAAAAAGCCGTTCAGATATCATCTTTTGCAGGAGGGGAATCTGCAGCAACTCTTAACCGCATTCTCGCTGCATGATGATCTATCATTACCTCGTGTTCATACAGAGATATTTCTAAACGCCGCACGTTTATTTCCGAGACAAGCAGCGAGGGTCGTGTATTGGCGAGTGAGAAGACACGAGAAGAATTATGTGCATTTGTAATTATACTTTGCCCGTCCTTTATTCACGTCATAGTGAAGGAAATGAGCTATCGCATGGGTTTCATTTTTTTTTTAACTTCAACTTTTTCTTCTCAAATTATTCTTCCGCCTGATGTGTTTCTTGCCATTTTCTACCTTGTGAGCATTAGCATTATCATCATAGTTTTGATTTATTATTCGTCTCAGCGTTGTCATTATTATCAGTTTATAATACATAGTTTTATGTTCTTGTGTAACTTTTTTTTTCTTTTTTTTTTCCCTTTCTTCATACTTGTATTCATTTTTTCTTTCCCTAAGTGGCCTTGTGCATTGTTTAATCTTCTTTCTCTTGTTGTTGTTACTTTTAATTCTTTACTCAGTTTTCTCATATGCACAGCTACTTGCCTATTGCCAAATATCGTCTACTTTGTTAATTCCATATTTTTCGTGTCTTTTAACTTTCTGTTTCTTTGTTACAACATTTTGTAATCTCCTTCTTTTTTTTTTTTCTGGGTCCTTTTTTTTTTTTTTTTTTTTATAATTTAGCCAGTTGATTGTCCAAAAAAAAAAGTTATCTCTAATATCTTGATTCCATTCAAGTTTTTGTTTTTTTCATCATCTTTGTTTCTATCCTTTATTTATTATAACATCCCACTTTCCTTTCATTCTCCCTGCAATGACCTGTATTTTATTTATCTATTCTTTACAAGCTACATTTTCTAATTACTTCTAGCAAAGCTATTGACGCAGACTTCAAAGTAAATATTGGGTTGATTTTGAAAAAAATAATAATATTCATTTCCTTCTTTCTTTCTTTCTTTCTTTCTTTCTTTCTTTCTTTCTTTCTTTCTTTCTTTCTTTCTTTCTTTCTTTCTTTCTTTCTTTTTTTCTTTCTTTCTTTCTTTCTTTCTTTCTTTATCTTCTTTCTTTCTTTCTTTTTTCTTTCTTTTCTTTCTTTCTTTCTTTCTTTCTTTCTTTTCTTTCTTTCTTTCTTTCTTTCTTTCTTTCTTCTTTCTTCTTTCTTTCTTCTTTTCTTTCTTTCTTTCTTTTCTCTTCTTTCTTTCTTTCTTTCTTTCTTTCTTTCTTGTCTTTCTCTTTCTTTCTTTCTTTCTTTCTTTCCTTTCTTTCTTTCTTTCTTTCTTTCCTCCTTTCTTTCTTTCTTTTTCTTTCTTTTCTTTCTTTCTTTTTTCTTTCTTTTCTTTTCTTTCTTTCTTTTCTTTCTTTCTTTCTTTCTTTCTTTCTTTCTTTCTTTCTTTCTTTCTTTCTTTCTTTCTTTCTTTCTTTCTTTCTTTCTTTCTTTCTTTTCTTTCTTTCTTTCTTTCTTTCTTTTACTTCTTCTTTTTCATCTTTTTCTTCTTCTTCTTCTTCTTCTAATTCTGCATCTTCCTCTTTGTTTGAATTGAAGACCTTTATGGTAATGTATAAAGAGTTCCCACTAATTTTAACAGCAATCTTTTTTCCTATCACCTGTACTAGTGATTATATGCCACCTTATATGAATGGGTATGCATGAGTGTGTAGGTGTTTATATACTTTAGTCAGTGTATATATCGGGGCTTGTAAATACATCTGTATTTGAGTGTGTCGGTAGATACATGGTGTAGGTGTATGTATAAAGAAACGCTTTAATGACACCTTGAAATCCTAACTCAAAGCATTTGGGATGAATGACACCAACTGGGAGGCTGCCTCTCAAAACCGAAATACATGGCGTGCAGCTCTACACAAGGGCGCGGCTACATGTGAAGCAAACAGAACTGCAAGACTTATTAAGAAAAGGCTGGACAGAAAGGCGACTGCAGGAGATCCCCTCCCTGGCACAACGCTCATTCCCTGTCCTCACTGTCCAAGAACTTTTCGGGCCCGCATTGGCCTTATCAGTCCTCTTCGTACTCATACTTGATTAAAATGAGTGGTCATCATCATCTTGATGCACAGCACACACAGCTGTATGCACGGATGTTTGTGTATATATGGATATTTTTGTTGTTATCCGAAAGAATTAAAAAAAAAACTCAAAATCCGAAAGAATAAAAAAAAAACCTCAAAATAATATTCTATGGGCCGTCCTTTTGATGTATAGAACACCACCAATCTAAAATAACCATGTACGGTCCTGTTTGTTACAAACAAACAAACTAAGGAAAAGAATCATAATAGTCTGTTACGGTCCTTTCGTGTGACTAACAAACCAAGCATAATCTTGCACAGTCCTTTTGATATTAGTAAATAAATTAGGATAATCTTCTTTCTTGCTTTGATAGTTTTGATGTTTGTTGCAGGTGACGAACAACCGGTGGATGTTGAGTGATGGTCTCTGTGACGCCTGGGTAGCTTCCGATGTGTTGGGTTGCACAGCTTCCATCCTTAATCTGACAGCTATTTGTGTAGACAGGTGAGTCTGGGTAGACAGGTGAGTCTGGGCGGACAGGTGAGTCTGGGTGGACAGGTGAGTCTGTGTGAACAGGTGATATCGCGGAGTTTGTGGAGCATAGGTCTGTGTGAGCAGGTGATATCGCAGAGTTTGTGGAACTGGTATGTCTGTGTGAGCAGGTGATATCGCATGAGTTTGTGTGAATAGTTAAGTATGAACAGGTGATATTGTGTGGGTTAGTATGAACAGATATGTCTTTGCAGCAGGTGATAATGCACGTTTCGGCGAAAAAGTAGGTATGTGTGAACATGTGATATTGTATAAGTTTATGTGCACGAGCAGGTATGTGTGAACATGTGATATTGTATAAGTTTATGTGCACGAGCAGGTATCTGTGAACATGTGATATTGTATGAGTTTATGTGCACGAGCAGGTATGTGTGAACATGTGATATTGTATAAGTTTATGTGCACGAGCAGGTATCTGTGAACATGTGATATTGTATAAGTTTATGTGCACGAGCAGGTATCTGTGAACATGTGATATTGTATGAGTTTATGTGGGCAGGGAAGTTTGTTTTTCAGGGGATTTCTTTCGATTTTTATGTGCAGATAGGTTGGTCAGTATTGAAACGTGAGGTTGAGTGCAAATATATGTCAGTGTTGATATGTGTTTGAACAGGTGGATGACGTGATAACCGGGCAGATGGGTGACATGATAACTGGGCAGGTGAGTCATATGAAACCTGGGCCGTTAAAAAAGATATTTGAATAGGTAAAAGATGTGTTAGAATAAGTGAGGATGTGATTTTGCACAGGTGAATCACGTAATTTTTTGACGGGAAATTGATGTGTGACGTTTGTTTGAACATCCATCATCATCTTAATCTTTTAGCAGGTCCCTTGCACAACGTCGCTTTCATCACGGCAAGCTTCCATGCTACTTCAAACATGTCCGCCTTGTGAACAATCAGGCTCCGGGTGACCGTGATATCCTGTCACAATCACGCCGTTAAACACTGCCTGTTCTTCTAGAAACCAAACACTCCATAACTGTTCTCTACAAAACCTTATGGTGTTTAAAATGGCATGTAGACAATATGTCCACACGTATTCAAAAAGTTTTCAGGCATACTAAGTTGACAGCTACTAATGCAACATCTACGAATTCTTACATTTGTGGAAGCATGAATGAGTCAGTTAAACAGTCAATCAGCAGGTCCTTTACAAAACGTGGCTCTTTTCACGGCCTGTTTGAAAGTCTCCCTTTCTCTAGCAAATTCTCTAGCCCTGTGGGATTTCAGAGTTAATGCCCCTGCAGTGTCTATTGCGGAGGTGGTCTCTGTAGAACGAACTTTAATCATGAAGAAGATATTACAGAATTACTTTTCGCCGACGACCAGGTACTCATAGCAGAAAATACGGAATGCCTACAGAACCACCTAAATCAAATTAGTAACAAAGGGGAGGAATATAATATGAAAATAAACACTACGAAGACAGAGGCAATGATGATAGGAAGACATAAAGACAATTTAAAAATTAAATTACAAAACAACACCCTGAGACAAACAGAGGAATTTAAGTATTTGGGAGCAATTTTTACATCTGACGGAAAACTGGACAGAGAAATTAGCTCCAGATGTGCCAAAGCTAATCAAGTAATGGGTCAACTATCTCCCCTGTTGACACACAAGCAGATACCTCGGAGTACTAAAGTGAATCTTATCAGAATAATTTTTTGGCCAACATTATGCTATCAGTGCCAAACGTGGACATTTACATCCTCCAATGAACGTAAAATTGTGACAACAGAGATAAAATGCCTTAGAAGAGCTGCAGGAGTTTCAAGGAAAGACAGAATACGAAATCATGAAATCTGACGAATGCTAGGAATAAAACCAGTCTTACAGGTCACCAAAGAACAACAAATGAAGTGGTTTAGACACCTAACAAGAATGCCCTGGTACTATCCCCCACAGCGAGCCACACTAAAACGTTACAACGGGTATAGAGCAAGTGGAAGACCTCAGAAAATATGGAGTGATGGCATTAAGAACAGTCTTACAGAAATTAACATCAGTCTTAATAGTGCTCTTGACAGAGCTCATCAACGAACTTACATCTCTCCCCCCCCCCCCCCCCCCCCGACACTTTGATGAGGTACAAGTTGGAAGAGAAGAAGAAGTATGCCAAGTTATCCTAGTGCTCAAGTGGTTGCCGCTATCTCTATTCCTATAATGAAGATTACTACATGATAACAATGTCCTGCCATGCTAGCGCAACAGCTTGTCCGCTCGCTGTTGCGCTAGGGAGGAAGATTGCTGCACCCCTGGCTGGTGAATTGATGCATGTAAAGCTTCATGTGGTCAAGGCCCCTGGAATCACTTGGAAAGCGCAGACAGATCATAGCGATGCAGCGGGTAGTGACCAGGGGATTTGGTCGACACTCTTCAGTCAAAGGAAAGTCATGAGGGGCATGCAAACGGCTAGTACCATCCTAACTGGGATTGGTCGCTGGTCGTAGGTGCCACGGGGCTCATGGAAATGCCTCTAGTTGTTTTGTGTCCGCTCTTAACTCAACCCCTTCAGCTGATTTTAAGTCTCCGTGTAAGTGTGAATATTTTCACAAATAAAGGATTCTTCGATCTATTGATTCCTGACGTCGACTGCCGCTTAAACATTTACTGTACCATGTTGAGATAAAAGATTCCCAGTCTTGACTTTAGACCAACAAGGCCAGTTACCCCATCCAGTTACCCCATTTAGTCTCCAAAGAAGTTATAATTATGGCACCCGTATGGCTACATCGGCCAGGCGTTTCTCGCAATCATATTTGGGTAGGAACAAATTTGAATCCGGAAGTCAACACTCTTTTCTGTTTAAAAAAAAAAAAAACTCAACAGAACGACATAATTTCTACTCAAGACTATATAGAAATGAAAGTTCGGGAATTGTTCATTTCTCAACGCGGGTGCGATCAGAGACTACCCCGACGCCAGGTGTTCGTGCAAGCCACTGCGCTACAGCGGCTCCAATTTCTCAGTATCTTGGAGAGAAAAAATATTTTCAGAAAATATATGCCAATTTCTCAAACACTTACAAACAGTAGCTTCAGAATATGTGAGCTAGTATTTCAAACCGTACGAGAAATACTCTTAGAAAATTTGAGCCAGTTTATCAATCACTTCGAAAAAAAAATTCTTTCAGAAACTATAAGCCAAATGTGGACGCATCGCACACGATGTTGCCACACAAAGGGAAACAATCTCTATCAAGCACACTAATCGCGAATGACAGAATCCTGGGAGCAGCAATCCGGTTTGTGTGCCCCTGTTTGTGCATACACTTCATTTCTGATTATTGAAAACACCCACTGATTAAGTGCAGCATGTCTGCTTTTTTACCGCCCTCTCTGGGTAAATGGTATCTGAATATTGCTGACCGTTATCTCCACCCTGTGAGCAAAACATGAACTCAGATGGCTAGTGCATGCGATTCAACCCGATCAGGACATACATTAAGCGATAAACATCAAGTGACATAAAATGCCGCTATGCGGATGAGGATGCTCGGATGGAGGTCCCAGAAACCCTGTTCAACCTTTAGGTTATTTTAGGACCCCTGCTACATCCGGGGTGGGGGCTTTAAAAAACGAAATTGCGTCCCAAATTGAAACGACAGATAAGACACAATGAAATGGTATAACAAGGAGGGACATCACAAAAAGAATAACAGAAAACAAGCGTGTATGCACTCGTAGTTTTCGTCTCGTTTTACCATCTTGCCCTAAACACGTTTAAGCGTCTCAGCCTTTTGGCTAAGATCAAAGTGTTCCTCTGCTGAGCAGGTTTGTTCAAGCGGAGCGAGAACGGTCACAACCACGTCACAGGTGAAATCCCAAGGGAAATATGAGCGAACGGACCAACTGGCAAGCGCTGCACTAACGATTGCGGAAAAAAGCATGGACAGAGCAGATATTGTCAACGCTGTACGAACTGAGCTAGTGGATAATGACGAATCCCTGACACTAATACGATTGCGTGACATGAGAGTTTATCATTGTGAAGCACGTCTTTACCGTCTTCAAGGCCCAAAAGGGAGACAATTTAACCAGTCCATGGAAGCGCAGACGGCCCAGTCGTACGCACCTCTCGTCTTCCGCTCGATCGCTGACTCTCCATTCGTAGCCCGATTCTCGATAACCAGATACTTGACACTGATTCGCTTGACAGTCGGCTGAGTCTGTCTTGACTGGTTATCGTACATTCGGCGTTGCGGGTGGGGTTTCAGCAGCCAGTTGTAGCACCATATACAAACGATTGTGTCGTGAACTGTGGAGAAAGCACGCTTGGTATTCTTTTCAAAGCACTCAACAAGCCTTGCCGACTCTGCAGTGATCGAGCTTTCAATAGCCGCCTGAATAGTACAGCCTTTGCCAGCCACATTAATTCTGGCCCATGGCAAGAAGATTCCGACCCAGCGCCGAGACACCAGGTCTACCTCAGCCAAAAAGGAGAAAGTACCTGTCGTCACACCAGCCACAACGGTTCAGAGGATGCCAGAACCGGTCGACGACATTGAAGAGACGTCAGCCTCATTCACCCAGTCGCCGCCAGTCGTACGTAGAAGTCGCCCCAGTCGTGGCGCAGGAACCGACCAACACCAGCCCACTCAGGCAGCAGCAGCAGCTACCGGGAGCTCACAATACAGAAGTACCGCAGTGCTCACGCTGTAACAAGGCGTGACACTCTGCCTCGTCATGCCGCAGCAGCCCGGCGTGCCGTTACTGTTCCGGCCCACCTCTCTTCAAGGACTGACCTCTAGCGAAAGTGGATCCGGACTTCAAGAAGCCAAACGCTAGTAGAAGATGCTTTAATTGCTCCGGTGCACACAGTGCCAGGTACATTGGATGCCCGTACCTAAAGGAAGTCAAGAGAGCTATGGCGAATACCAACACCAGGACCACTCATAACCTAGACCCAAGGCGCCCAGGCCTACAGTTGCACCCACGAACAACAACGAAATAGCTCATCTGAGGGAGGAAATTAAGACCCTGCGTGAAGAGAACGCAAAATTCAAGGCACTCTGGACTCAAGACAGGGACGGGATGATAGACCTAAGAAGTATCCTGCAGTCATCACTTGAGACCCAGAGGAGACTAGAGAAGGAAAACGCAGAAATGATGACATTCAAAATCGACTTGATGGCAAATCTAATCGACCTCAAGAAGATGAAGGAAGCAAATGCTGTAGCAGCCAACGAACTGAAAGACAATCAGGCAAGCCTACTGTCCGATGTCTCCAATATCAAGAAAGACTTGACAGAAACCAAAGAAAAGCTAAAAGGATCAAGCGAAGAATGTAACAAACTGAGAGCAGCACTCCAAGCTACAAGCAAAATTCTCAACGCCAGAGAAAACGCCAAGAAAGAAAAGGAAAGAAGAACCCAGCAGCTTTTCGAATCCTTCGACAACGCAAGGAAAGCAGAAGAAGAAAAAGAAAAGGCAGCAGAAAAGGCACAGGGTGAGGAAGACAGAATAGCAATAGAGGCAGCAGACAGAGAAGAAGCAAAGAAACTGGCAGCAGAAAACCTAGCCAAACAGGAGAAAGCGACAGAAGCAAAGAAACTGGCAGCAGAAAAACTAGCCAAACAGGAGAAAGCGACAGAAGCAAAGAAACTGGCAGCAGAAAACCTAGCCAAACAAGAGAAAGCGAAAGAAGCGCTCAATAAAGTGACCAACAGCAAACCGTTTACATTCGAATACAAACGGCATACTTACTACGACAGCGCATAAACAAGCCGCCATGACAGCTGAACAAGCCCGCCCACCAGCCCGGAGAAACCTCACAGCTCGCAATCAGATAGGCATGATGTCCACCGCCAAATTGACTCCCACCCTACCCGATCCAGGCCGTCCCAGGCTATGGTCCGCCCTTTTTAGGGCAGACCGAGATCCTTTTCTACACTCTGAATGCAACAGCAAACCTCAGGCGTATTATAAACGCCGCAACAGAAACTTGACGATAACTGGAAAACGAATTCCAGACACAAAAACACAGCCTTCGATATAACCACTGCTCAATGTAGGAGCCAGTTGAAAGAGGCGCGAAGTTTCTTTCTTTTTTTTTTTTTTTTTTTTTTACCAACACCAAGACCAAGACCAAGAAAATATAACCAGCTTCTCATGTGGACAATTAGTAGAAGTACTTTGGAGTGGCTGCTTCTTCGGAGGACTGAGCACGCATGGGTATGCCCAATGTGCAGTGACATCAGCTGGGATAACAAAACATAAAATAACATCTCGTAGGGAGTCGGCAGTCCGAAACCCAAGTTCAAGGTGTCTCCTTCGTGCCAAAGAACTGCATGGCTGTTGGGTGAACAGTCGTTAACGAAGGCAGTCAGGTCGTTAGTGGCGACGCCTGCTGGTGGATGTAATGTCCTAAGTCCCTCTGCCAGCTAATAGTGAGGGTACTGCTGGGTGTGACCGTTTATTACCCCTCATATAATGCTTCAGGTCAAAATGGACGCTAGGCACGACCACTTTTGCCGTGGCAAATGTGTTTTTTTCTGCCAGGCGGTGGCCGTTGCATTTTTGCTCCATTTGTAGACTGGAAGGATATAGTTTCGTCGCCAAGCTTCTGAGTTGAGTACATGGCGTGACACTGTGAGCTACGCGTGTTTTTCATTGGCACAGGAGTGGAGCAACTATGGGGTGACCTGTTTGCTATGGAGCTGAATCTAGGATTACCAGATTACCAGATCCCAACGTCATGAGCCTAAAAAAACAAACTCATGCGGGTGGTTCAGCCTGAATTCTTCTTCCACAGTCTCTGCCGTGTGGCGTTGGTAGTCAAGTCTATCCACAACCTTCTGTCTTGTGTACAACTCTGACACCGATGATCTTCCACAGTCCTTGCCGTGTGGCGTTGGTAGTCAAGTCTATCCACAATCTTCTGTCTCGTGTACAACTCTGACACAGATGGTCTTCAATTCACTGCCGTGTGGCGTTGGTAGTCAAGTCTATCCACAACCTTCTGTCTCGTGTACAACTCTGACACAGATGATCTTCCATGCCATGATGTCAAACCGTCCAGCCTCTGTTCTCACAGTCTCCCTCTGCCTCCCCTCCCCTCCAACTTTCCTACTATCACGATATACCCCAGTTTTCTCTTTCTCATCACATGACCAAAGAATGTAGATTGTCTCTTTCTGATGTGGGCAGCCAGTTCTCTTCATGGGTCAGTGTCTTCGTTACTCTTGTTTATCTGTCCAGGGTATTCTCATCATTTGTCTATAAAACCACATCTCCACAGCTTCCAAAAATCACGTCAGCCTGGATTACTCAAGTAATATCCTCCGGGTAGTCCGGGGTGTCAAGCAACGCATTTGGGAGACTAAACCGGTTACTTGTTTACGTAATTTTGTTCTTTGATGATGACTGATTGACTTTCTACCCTGCCAGAACATCACACAATCGATAAACACCCGATGACGCAAAGTGCCACCATGTGGATGAGTATCGCCGTGGAGAGGTCCCAGAAACTGCGTTCAGACAATTGGCCATATTTATAGCCTGCCTATATTGCGGCCCCTGGCAAAAGCCAGAGTGGGGCTTCAAGTAACAACAAAAATTACATCCTAAAAAGGACGTAAGGATTGACTTAATCTTTGATGATGATTGAGATTTCTATTTTTGTATATGTTTCCATGGAAGCCATCGTGGTGTAGCGGCTTGAAGGTCGCATGCCGATCTGAAGGTTGTGGGTTCAGATCCTGACTAAGGTGGATTATTTTTTTTTTAAATGACTTTGGCTTCCAGGTCAACCGAGCCTGAAAAGGGTACGAGGTAGAGTCACTGGAAGTAAAGGAGGCTGGCGTGATATTGACCACATCACTCACCGAGTGCTGGTTGGTCTATTGGATATAGTTCTGTCCCTATATGCTCAATAGATCAACAGAGGTGGGAAAGGGTCAGTACATACATTTTTATGTTAACGTTAAAGTCGAGAGATTACAAACATCTTTATGTTAAAGTTGCGATATTTCCTTCATCTTTATGTTGAACTCGAGAGATTACATACATCTTTACGTTAAGATTAAAGTAAAAAAATTACATATATCTTTACGTTAACGTTAAATTCGAGATATTTCATGCATGTGTATGTTACAGCCAAGCGACTGCATACATCTTGATGTTAACATCGAGAGAATACATTTGTCGTTATGTTAACGTCCAGAGATTTATTTTATTGCACAGGATTTTATCCCACATTATCCCACATTAAGCCTCTCTCCGCAGCCCGGTTAGCTGCCTACTGACGGGATCCAGAACCTATACTCACCCCCACCCCTCCCCTTTCAGTGTATGGATTCTTTGACTCTTGTATTATACTGTCCATCTGATCCACGAGATATAATTAATAAAGAGACAATGTATTGATCGGCACTCATAGAAAGAAGTACAAAGATAGAAAGACACATTAGCTGATCCAAAGGAACCTTTACCATATCTGCTTTACCATAAAGTAGCTCGTCGTTTAGACCCGTGGCAACAGCCAACCTATCAGCCTACTCATTACCCGCACACCGGAATACGATGAACAAAATATGCAGGATATGCTCCTGATCGAAAAATAAATTAATTGATACAAGCCACTCTACACGTACGACATCAGCTTCAATCACCTTTTTCTGTAATTCTATAACATAAGTTATGACTGACTCAGTAACAACCCGATGATCCCTCATGGCAATATGAACGTAAACACATTACACAACTCTGGGAATCGGCCGGCTATTGTGTGTTTGGCTACTTCACTCGTCTCCCAGAAAAAGTAACCTCTCCCATCATGGAAACACAGAGAAAAACAAGCCCAATTGGCTATCGATAGATCAGAGCCGCTTTAATGTAAGTGTCACGGCCTGTCTGGCAACGGTGACCAAATGAACACTGAGTTATACGTCCAGGGAAATAACTCGTGGAACAGAGTGACCTTTTCAAGAGACACAGCTGAGTTCAGACCCTGGGTATTCAGTGCATTAACTCCCAAATGCCGCTTGTAACATCTATAAAAGTAACAAGTGAACGACCCTTCTCCACACCTTTCAGGCGAATTGGCTTTAGAGGGCTAGACCTATATTTTAAAGACCAAACGGCACTCTGTGGGTGATGTGGTCAGGATAACACCGGTCGCCTTTACTTCCCAGGACTGCACTTGGTATCCACTCAAGGCTGGGTCGACTAGGAGTCAAGATCATTCTTGACAATTTTTACTCTCTACAGTGACGTTTCTCCGCATTCTTGACAATTTTTACTCGATGCAGTGACGTTTATCCTCATTCTTGACAATTTTTACTTGATACAGTGACGTTTCTCCTCATTCTTGACAATTTTTACTCGATGCAGTGACGTTTTACTTGCTTCGATGACACTTTCCTAAATCCTGCACAGTTTTCTCTTACTTCAGAGACACTTTCCTAAATCCTGCACAGTTTTCTCTCACTTCAGAGACACTTTCCTAGCTCCTGCAGTTTTCACTCACTTCAGCAACACTTTCCTAAATCCTGCACAGTTTTCACTCACTTCAGCAACACTTTCCTAAATCCTGCACAGTTTTCACTCACTTCAGCTACACTTTCCTAAATCCTGCACAGTTTTCACTCACTTCAGCTACACTTCCCTAAATCCTGCACAGTTTTCTCTCACTTCAGAGACACTTTCCTAGCTCCTGCAGTTTTTACTCACTTCAGCAACACTTTCCTAAATCCTGCACAGTTTTCACTCACTTCAGCAACACTTTCCTAAATCCTGCACAGTTTTCGCTCACTTCAGCTACACTTTCCTAAATCCTGCACAGTTTTCACTCACTTCAGCAACACTTCCCTAAATCCTGCACAGTTTTCTCTCACTTCTGCATCGCTCCACTAAAGTGTAATTTACTAGTACTCATTTCGTATGTTCTTCGTATGTTCTTACCCGAGTTTTTCGATTTCTTCTTATAATTTTTATTGTCTCCCAGAGTTCTTGTTGCAATTTACCCTTGTTTTTGAGTTTTTATTATAATTTGCATTAGCTCCCATATTTCTTTAAATAATTTACAGTGGCTCAATTAACCTCGGCTCCCAGAGTTTTAAATTTATGATGGCTTTAAGATTTCCTATAATTAACATTGGCCCCCATAGTTCATATTTTGGCTCCCAGGGTTATTTTAATTTACATGGGCTCTTAGTGTTATACTTATAATTAACTTTGGCTCGCAGATTTCTCGTTACGATGCACACTGCCTCACGTGAGCACAACCTTAAACGACCATAAATAAATGAGAAATGATCAGGGGAGTGAGAGCCACCCACCGGATATCGGGTGCATCACCCTGCGTGTGCTGATTTCTCAACAAACAGATGGACGTGGCACCATATGACAAACATGCCACTGGCACGACCAGAGTTCTTTACTTACTTTTAGGTTCGCCGACACAAGAACAACATGGGGCAATTATAGCTTAGCAACCCACCTCCCCCCCCCCCCCCCCCATCCCCCCGCTTTTTAAAAATTGTCATCGTCGGGCTTTAAAGTGAGCATGCTAGCAACTGCGGCTGCAGCTCACTGTTATAGGAGAATCTAGGTTATTTGGAAAGGTCCAGGGGCTACTTTACTTCCTTGGATATTTCCTGACACCTATTTAATGCTGGATCCATATAGAAATCTAGGACTCTCCATAAGCCTAAAAGATTCGGACTGAAAGGCAAGCCCCTAGCCACTGCACAATCTGGGCTTCTGATGTGTGGCAAGGCGTGATCATTTCGCACGTTCAAGAGGTTTAGTCAAAAAAAAAAAACGTTTGTAGATAACCATTAGATTGCAGGGGGTATCAGTTGAAGTTTTCCCTGTCGTCGCCTAGCTGCTGAGAGTATGCATGCGCATCTAATACGATGCTAGCGGCGAACAAACATTATAATTTACCAGCAGCTCTCACACATAACAGATTCTCACAAGCCTCGTTAGCCTGCAGTCAACTTTTTTTTAGCGATTTAATGATGCTGTTAACAAACTTTACATGCACTGTAAAACGTAAACCAATTTGCTTTATTGTAACAAATAGTAAACATTAATAATAAGTAGTTAAAATAACTATGATATTTTGTAAGTACTTAAAAAAATGATACTTTATAAGTTAACAAAACAAAGAAATTTTGCCGTCAAATGTGTAAACGGCAAAAACACCTGTTACATGCACGGATGGAATGTATAGACATAAATTAAGTTATGTTCTGAAACTGTTTTGCAGAAATCTATTGCATCATTTGCTGTCATCCGGCAGGTTCATCGCGGTGACCCAGCCCATCAAGTACGCTAAACACAAGAACTCTAAACGTGTCTTCATCATGCTGGGCATCACCTGGGTCATCTCCATAGCCATAGCAGCACCCATCGCCCTGGGGGTCAACTACTCGGAGGCTAGGAAAGCTGGCGACTGCCAGTTTTTTAACTCAGACTTTCTCATCTACTCCTCCATGGGGTCGTTCTACATTCCCTCGATGATTATGATCTTTCTCTATTGGAAGATCTACAGGGTTATCCGATTGAGAGCGTTGAAGGCAATGAAAGCCAAACAGATGAGGGATGTGGATAAGAGAGCTATCCAGGGAGTCATAGAGAACCCGGCAACAGTAGCCACCCAGAATACCAACGACACTGGAGGTGTCTACGGTGCCGAGGCCACCATTACAACTGGGCTAGCTAAAATCGACAACGGTCGCGTGACTACCTACAACACGACGAAGGCAACGACCTCCAGAATGCTGACTGCCGATCATGGCGACGATAATTCAGTGACTAACGTCAATTCCAACTCTGATGATAATTCCAATGATGACGACGAAGATGAAAGCCCGAGCGGAAGTGGAAGTGCTAACAATAACACAACCGGTAAAGACAATAAGAAGAAGGGTTTTTCCAACGTAGTTGCTCAGGTTAACCCGAAACTGGTGCGCAACGCTGAAGCAGCAGAATTGATAACAAACCCGGTTGCTGAAGAAATGGAAAGATTGGAAAATGAAGAACAACAAGCTATGTTGCAATTCGGCAAAAATGGCGGCTGCACTGCTGCCCAAGAGGGCTCAGCTTCTACATCCGGTGCTGGTCAGACATGCGCACATGAAGCGGAAACGCCGTTCACATCTGTGGTATGCAAAGCAGACACTAGTGAAAATTCAGAAGAGAAAGATGCAACCAGCCCCAAGAAAAAAGGGGGAAGCTCAAAACGGGGACAGAAGAAAGCAGTTACAAAATTTAATTTTCACATGCGAACGAGTAGAAAGAGGAAGGAGAAGTCTTCATCCAGAAGAGAAAAGAAGGCAACAAAAACTCTAGCCATTGTTTTAGGTAGGTTTTGTAGACGTCACTGATGTTGTAGAGATTGTTGTCTGTGATATTACTTTGTCCAGTGTTTGAAAGAAAAGCCATTGGCGATGAGGAATTAGAGTTTGATTGCCATTGATGTGGCCAATGTCTCAAATTCACAGTGTTGATGAGCTGGATCGTTTGGTGAACGTTTTTGGAAATAATTGTAATTATTATGTTGAAGTTAAAGTGTCTGATTCTGATTGCCTTTATCTGCTCGTAATTGTGTATAGGTAAGTTTGAAATATTTTTTTTTAAAGATTACCTAGCCACCAGGTTGGCCCGACCTTGAGTGGGCACGAGGTAAAGTTCTTCAAAGTAAAAGTGGCCGGCCTGACGTAGACCACAACACCCACCAAGTGCCGAAGTGGTTATAAAATATGGTTCTCGCACTATTTGTACAATACGTCTAAAGGTGTGAGAAGTGGCTCATTAGTTTCTTGTTAATAAGCTTGAAATGTGACCACCTAGTTCTTTGCTTGCAGTCAGTCAGACTGATGTTTATTTTGTAGATCAACAACGGTAAATGTGGTAGTATAAATATTAGCATTAGTATCAGCAGCAGGAGTGGTAATAGTACTTACTAATCGTACTAATGATAATGGTGGTCGTCTCATAGTAGTAGTAGTATCGGCAGCAGGAGTGGTAATAGTACTTACTAATCGTACTAATGATAATGGTGGTCGTCTCATAGTAGTAGTAGTATCGGCAGCAGGAGTGGTAATAGTACTTACTAATCGTACTAATGATAATGGTGGTCGTCTCATAGTAGTAGTAGTATCGGCAGCAGGAGTGGTAATAGTACTTACTAATCGTACTAATGATAATGGTGGTCGTCTCAGAGTAGTAGTAGTATCGGCAGCAGTAAATGCAGCTCTTGTTGTTCGTAGCGGTCGTGGTAACAGAATATGTGAATGTAGTAAGAGTTGTGGTTGCATATATTATTAAAGTGTTGAAAGTTTTAAAAAAAAAATATTAATTTTAGAGGCACTGGTGAAGGGGATAGTTGTGGCTATAGTGGTGCTGGTGGTAGTAGTAGCAAAAGTAGCGTTGTTGGTAGTAGTATGAAAAGGACCGTTGGTGGTAGTAGTGGCAAAAGTACCGTTGGTGTTGGTAGTAGCAAAAGTAGCGTTGGTGTTAGTAGTAGCAAAAGTAGCGTTGGTGTTAGTAGTAGCAAAAGTAGCGTTGCTGGTAGTAGTAGCAAAAGAAGCGTTGGTAGTAGTTGTAACAGCAGAAGTTGTAACAGCAGTAAAGAAAATAATTGCGCTCGTTCTGAACAAAGACAACTAAAAGCTGTTGCCTGAGTCGATGTTGAAAACAAATAATTAAATCAGCTTGTAGAGCAGTTTAAAATAATTGGGGCTATATTTGCTCGTCTGGCAGTCGGCAAGAGATGTTAATAAGTGCGTAGTGAGATTTCTGCAATAAAGTAAACACGAAATGACTTAATGATACAAGCAGACGCGATCACTGTAAAAGAACATCAAGTAAAGAAACGGAAATACCTGTGTACCATTGGCTGCTGGTCAAGATAAAACTTGTGCATATTAAAATTTGATCACAAAACCATAATATAACCCTATTCCTTAAAATTTCGACTGCGTTTTACACTGTTTCTAATGAGCAGAAGAAATGTTTCAATTTTTATTAAATATATTTTTTTTCCTGTCCAAAGAACAAACAGTTAAGAAAGTAGTACCCACTGACGCGGAGACATTATTACTAGCTCGTTTAACGCTGCGTGTAGAAACAAGATATTATTGGGCAGATGACAATAAAGAAATTCTGTGAAACAACAATTTGATTCTACCTCAAGCGCTAATTAAGCTGCAATTTGCCGCAAATAAATCTCCAATCCGGACTGTTTATTTGTGTGATTAGCGTTTGTGTGATTGTGAAGTTAATGTTTGGGGGAGTGGTGTGTGAATTGAGTGGGTACGTTTCTGTGTATATGTGTGTGTGTATGTGTGGTGTGTGTGTGTGTGTGTGTGTGTGTGTGGTTGTAGCTTTTATTTCCGCTTCCGTTTCCGTTATTCTTGTTTTCAAATTAATTGTCATCTAGGACCAAAATTGTGGATGTTGTACTCATTAAGTCGATGTGTTTGTCTGTAAGAGGGGTTATATGAAGGCCGCGTGTCTGTGCGTGCGAGTGTGCGCGCGCACTGGTATATTTTTGTGCATCTTTTAATACGAACTTTGCCAGTTGATGTTTCAGTTACGTGTTTATGATCACTTATTTACCTTCGTTTCTTTCTCCAAAAAATCTTCTTGAGACTGGAGCCGGTGCGGTTACTTCTCTCACAGCCGTCCATGATTCTCGTTGAAGTCATTTGTTTTATGGGCTTGCCTATCTTAACTTGTACTTATGTGTGTTATCAAACTCGCCCCGATAGATTAAGTCCTTGCTTTCTCCCGCACAGCGGCGATCTGAACAGCCGTAAACCGGAATTTAGACTACAGTCTTGGTCCTCCAGTGTCCTCTTCCTCTTGTTTGTGTTCCTCGGCTGTAATCTTCAGCGAAAAGTTCTATGTACTCATCTACGTCTGGCATTAGTCTCCTTCCAAAGCCAGAGTTTTAGGGCATATCCGTTTTACAGATATGGTTTTTCTTAACGCAAACTGTTGATTCCTCACCTCTCAAGCAGATGAACTCTCTTCGAAGTGAAACCCCTATTTAGTCGACTCTTGCCTCGCGCTTGTTAGGGGGCAATGAAACGACACACACACACACATACACACACACACACACACACACACACGAATCCACAAGTAGACATTATGACATCTCTTAGGTTGCCATCACACTCGCAAGGTAATTTTGCGCTCAAATTCCTGCGACCGTAGACACAGAGGTAAGGGAACTGATAGATCAGCATTCAGACCCAGAAGATTTTATCATCTACACAGATAGATCCGTGAAGAGCGGATCAAGGTCAGCATAGGCATACACAGCGCAAAAAAAAAGGGGGGGGGGAACAATACATGAGGACAGCGGCGCTTGCCAGACAACCACGTTAAGCGTTCCCATGGAAATAGCAGCTACTTCCGTGTTTCAGTGTGTTTTGATGTCTACAGCTCTATTGCAGTTAATTCATTCTACACGTTCATAGTGTGCAATGTTAATATAAGTATATTGCACAATTTTTCAGGTCTGATATTGATCCAGTCAAGACCGGCTCCAGCTGAGGGGGATGCTTCTGACGTCACCAAACCAGGCAAATGATACGCTCACGCAGCGTTTCGCACTGTTTTGGTACACCTACCATGGAAGCTGTTTTCATACTTAAGAAAATAAGGGGCGGGGGGACAGTGCAAATTTGATGTCAAGCAAATTTGAAAAAAAATCTTTATTATCGCCACGGCACCCCTGACCTACGCTTGCGGCAACCCTGGGTGTCGCGGCACACAGTTGGAAAATCGTTGCGTTAATGTATCGTTAGCCCGGTTTGGTGACATCAGCAGCATGGCTCACTAGCTGGAGCCGGTCTTGATCCAGATAATTCCACCATGTTATAATGTCTAAATGTCAATCTCATGGTATCAATTGTAGTTATATCACATTATCTGTATGTTAATTGTAAAGTTTCCAACTAAGACTCGAACCGCTTCCATCCACAGGTGTCTTCCTGGCATGCTGGGTGCCTTTTTTCACCCTCAACATCATCAAAGCCATCTGTATCCGCTACGACCTGAACGACTACGCCTTCTGTCAGACAGATCCCATCTTCATGAGTCTCTTCCTGTGGCTGGGCTACATCAACAGCTTCCTCAACCCTGTCATCTACACCATCTTCAACCAGGAGTTCAGAAAGGCGTTCCGGAAACTACTGATGGAACCCTGCAGATAATGTTTGTCTACATGTAACAAATATACAACAAAATTATTCATCATTTAGCACCCAGTTACCTTACTGTGTTTTCTGACGTTTTGCTGTCTGTACTTCATCTTCTACATTCGAATGCAGAAGAAAACAGGACAAAGCTGTTTTAAATATTTCAGCTAAAAAACAATGTGTGTGTCGTTACCGATATTGAGGTTCGCTGCAGGGGATATGTTTATTCGGTGCTGTTTTGGGGGCATTTAGTGATATAAAAGATAACTTGCTACAGAATCACATTTGTTAGCCGAAATCTTCGTCAGCCGAAACCTGAAATCATTTCTGCTTTTGCTCAACCGTGGGCAACATTTTACTTTATGCATGTTTGTCGCCTCCAACAACACGTTGGTTAGCCGTTTTTTTTTTCTCTGTTGTGAGCAACTTTTTTTTTTTGGTCCTTTGTGTTTGTCGCATCCAGTTAGCCTAACCAAGATTCGTTAGCCGAGACCGAACAGGGGAAACATTTTTCTCGGATCACTCGTTAGCCGAAGTATCGATGATAACGTTTTGATCTTTTACAGTAGAACATCTGGGAGTAAGGCAAGAGGAAGACCAAGAAAGAGATGCACAAATGGTTTAACATAAACCTGCAAAAAGATGAACAAATACAATACCCAAACCACTCGAGAGGTGCAAGACAAATACAGAAAACCACGACACCGGGCTACAACCTCGTATCAGTAAGACGACAAATGAAGAAGAAGAAGAAAAAGAAGAAGAAGAAGAAGAAGAAGAAGAAGAAGAAGAAGAAGAAGAAGAAGAAGAAGAAGAAGAAGAAGAAGAAGAAGAAGAAGAAGAAGAAGAAGAAGAAGAAGAAGAAGAAGAAGAAGAAGAAGAAGAAGAAGAAGAAGAAGAAGAAGAAGAAGAAGAAGAAGAAGGAGAAGGAGAACAAGAACAAGAACAATTCGATTTCAGAAAACTGTTATATTAGTCGCCTCTTATGACACACATTTTAGGGATTCACTGTGTCTACCCCCACCCTTTTTTCCTCACCCACCCCTCACCCCCTCCCCCCTCAACCCCCACCCTTTTTTTCCACCCCCTCCCCACCCCCCACCCTCACAACCCCCCCCCCCCAAACCAGCACCCCAGAATTACCACAAAAGGATAACAGTATTTTTTATAAGCGCTCCGTGCCCACTTTGAGCAGCAAGTGTAGAGTTCCAGTTCTAAAGGCATCCTGTAACAGTCTCTTTGTATATCTGTCTCACCTTTCCCCTGAGTGTTGATTGTCAGCTAGATCCGCTAGTGATCACTTTCCCCTGAGTGTTGATCGTCAGCTAGATCCGCTAGTGATCACTTTCCCTGAGTGTTGATCGTCAGCTAGATCCGCTAGTGATCACTTTCCCTGAGTGTTGATCGTCAGCTAGATCCGCTAGTGATCACTTTCCCTGAGTGTTGATCGTCAGCTAGATCTGCTAGTGATCACTTTCCCCTGAGTGTTGATCGTCAGCTAGATCCGCTAGTGATCACTTTCCCCTGAGTGTTGATCGTCAGCTAGATCCGCTAGTGATCACTTTCCCTGAGTGTTGATTGTCAGCTAGATCCGCTAGTAATCACATTCCCTGAGTGTTGATCGTCAGCTAGATCTGCTAGTGGTCACTTTCCCTGAGTGTTGATCGCCAGCTAGATCCGCTAGTGATCACTTTCCCTGAGTGTTGATTGTCAGCTAGATCCGCTAGTGATCACTTTCCCTGAGTGTTGATCGTCAGCTAGATCCGCTAGTGATCACTTTCCCTGAGTGTTGATTGTCAGCTAGATCCGCTAGTGATCACTTTCCCTGAGTGTTGATCGTCAGCTAGATCCGCTAGTGATCACTCTCCCTGAGTGTTGATTGTCAGCTAGATCCGCTAGTGATCACTTTCCCTGAGTGTTGATCGTCAGCTAGATCCGCTAGTGATCACTTTCCCTGAGTGTTGATCGTCAGCTAGATCCGCTAGTGATCACTTTCCCTGAGTGTTGATCGTCAGCTAGATCCGCTAGTGATCACTTTCCCCGAGTGTTGATCGTCAGCTAGATCCGCTAGTGATGACTTTCCCCGAGTGTTGATCGTCAGCTAGATCCGCTAGTGATCACTTTCCCCGAGTGTTGATCGTCAGCTAGATCCGCTAGTGATCACTTTCCCTGAGTGTTGATTGTCAGCTAGATCCGCTAGTGATCACTTTCCCTGAGTGTTGATCGTCAGCTAGATCCGCTAGGGATCACTTCTCCCAGTGCCATTCTCCTTAAACTGTAATGACCCATCTGTGCATCAGCACTCTTCATTCACTTGCCCCCTCCCCACATGGCTATACATCTAGCTTGCTATGTATAATTTCACCACCAAGTTGCGCAGAATCAGCCAGCCTATCTCTGTTCATTTTCCAGTACACCGGTATTCCTGAAGAAAATATGTTAAGGACGGTAACTACCCTGGGCATATGAAGCTATGCTTGTCTTACGGACTGAGTGACCATATTCCAAGCTTAAACATCACCAAACTGCTTCCTCGCCGTCTTTGATTTGTCGGGAACACAGTGAAGGCTCCTTAATCCGATACGAACTGGGTTGACAATTTTAATCCACAATCTTAGACGAAAATAGAGTCTTTGTGGGGACGAGGTTAAACAGTTGGCCTCGCGCTTTTACTGCTGTGTCTTTAGGTTCACTATTGCAACTTTTGTTAGTTAGTTAGTTGGGTTATCCTCATTGCACTCCGGACATGTCCATAGGTGCTCAGATCCTCCCCTCAGTATGAACCCCAACGTCCGATGGCTAATAGTACCAGTTCTATGTTGATTAACAAGTCTTCTGGCGTAGCTGGTGTGCGTCTCGTTTTTTGCTGTGCCGATCTTAATTCCCAAGTCTGCCATTCTGGCGAGTGATGTGGATTCACTGCCACCAAAGTCGTCTATCCTTCCCATTTCTCTGAGGGCATTGATAATATCAGCATGATCCATAGGCTGACCGTCGGTAGTGATAGCGGATCCAGCCAACCTGTCAGCTCTTTCATTTCCATCGACGCCTGCGTGTCCCGGAACAAAAATAAAGGTGACTCCACGGACAGTGGACTTCTGTAATGATTCAAGCCATTTCCTTCGCACTGAACCTGCCTGAACCCTCCGGATCATACTCATTGAATCACTGAGTATACACACGCGGGTGTATTTTTGTGTTTCAAGCCAGGCAAGCGCTTGTGTCACTGCCATCACCTCCATCGTCATGCTACTGGTTGTCATGGAGAAGGCGCCGTTGGCTTCTTTGACTGTTCTGCCCGCTGAGCGTGCTGTAAATGCCCATGCGCTTCTTCTTTGGCGTATAACGGATCCGTCTGTATAGATTATTGCATCTGCTTCGTCTGAATTTTCACCGATGAGAGCGTTGACCTCTGCAACTTTTACGGAGACCCATGTGATCATCGCCAGAGCTACGGGGTGGGTGCTTTCTGCTACTTTTCCAACAGCTGGGTGGCCATTAGCGGAGAGAGACCGAGTCATGTGGGATAAAACCAGATGCAAAGACGTCGATTCTCTCAACTTTGACCTTAAACCTTAGAGACTATTTGGCGTATGGTGTTGTAAATATCATACAGACAGTCTTTTGTTAGATGATGTTCATTCTTGTCTGGAATCTGAGTCGACTTGGGAATTCCGGGGGAGTTCGCGAAGTCTGCTTTGGTGGGGAGTTGAACTTCCGTACGCAGATGCCGCAGCGCAGTGTATGTCCAAGACTTTTGTCCATAGTTTGAACCATACTTATAGGGATCAGTTCTAAAAGATGATTTGCCGAAACGTCGAATAAACAAGAGCGGCATGTGCAAAAGTGAAGGCTTTTTTACAACGTCTTTAAGCGTATTGGGCATATAGGGCTAGACCTATATTTTATAGACCAATCGGGATTCGGTTGGTGATGTTCTCAACATCCTTCCAGCTACCTTTACTTCCCAGGATTTTACCAGAACCCCTTAAGGCTGGGTCGATTTGTGAGCAAAGGTTGTTTCTGAAAAATGTCCGGCACGATGAGGATCTGAACCCACGACCTTCAGATCTGCAGGTGAGCGTCTGGCCGCTACACTAGGATGGCTCTCCCTAAAGGTGTGTCCCACATATATTGAATAACCCAGTACTCGATAGGTGATATTGTGGCATGACAGATATGTTTTTAATGCATCTCTGTAAGGCTACGTGATTTTATGTAATGTAACTGCATCGTTGTGTTTTCTTGTGTCTGTGTGTGTTTGTGTGTGTTTCACATGCTGATGACGGCTTTTTAGCCGCAACTTTCATTTTGTCGTTCGTGACTGTGATATTGTGAGACTGAATAGTTACTCCATTACCACATTAAGAGACCAAGTTCAGCATGCAGTAGATACAACATAAAGATCAATGCAGTCAAAACCAAAACAATGCAAGTCAGTAGAACCCCTGGCCTACTACAAATACAGCTGAATGGTTCTGGTCTGAATTAAGATAGGGAATTTACATATCTAGGAAGTGTGATCTAGGAAGAAGGCAGAACTGACAGAGAAAGAAAAACCAGATGTTCGGAAGCAAGTCTCTCTCTCTCTCTCTCTCTCTCTCTCTCTCTCTCTCTCTCTCTCTCTCTCTCTCTCTCTCTCTTTCTCTCTCTCTCTCTCTCTCTCTCTCTCTCTCTCTCTCTCTCTCTCTCTCTCTCTCTCTCTCTTTCTCTCTCTCTTCATCTAATAGATATATATATATAGATATGCATACCAACATTGGACTACAAGTGCCAGACGTGGACATTATCTAAAAGTCATTTATGCATAATCACCACTTACAAGTTGAGATGCCTGAGAAAAACTAGATCTTCTTCTTTTTCTTTTTCTTCTTCTTCTTCTTCTTCTTCTTCTTCTTCTTCTTCTTCTTCTTCTTCTTCTTCTTCTTCTTCTTCTTCTTCTTCTTCTTCTTCTTCTTCTTCTTCTTCTTCTTCTTCTTCTTCTTCTTCCTCTTCCTCTTCTTCTTCTTCTTCTTCTTCTTCTTCTTCTTCTTCTTCTTCTTCTTCTTCTTCTTCTTCTTCTTCTTCTTCTTCTTCTTCTTCTTCTTTTTTTTCTTCTTCTTCTTCTTCTTCTTCTTCTTCTTCTTCTTCTTCTTCTTCTTCTTCTTCTTCTTCTTCTTCTTCTTCTTCTTCTTCTTCTTCTTCTTCTTCTTCTTCTTCTTCTTCTTCTTCTTCTTCTTCTTCTTCTTCTTCTTCTTCTTCTTCTTCTTCTTCTTCTTCTTCTTCTTCTTCTTCTTCTTCTTCTTCTTCTTCTTCTTCTTCTTCCTCCTCCTCCTCCTCTTCTTCTTCTTCTTCTTCTCTTTCACCTTGTACCTCAACAAAGTGTCGGGGGAGATGTAACATTCGTTGACTAGCTCTGTCAAGAGCACTATTAAGACTGATTTTTATTTCTGTAAGGCTGTTCTTAAATTCATTATTCACCAGAGATCGAGGAATAATAATACTGACCGACTGCGGGAACAAAACTTTGTGTAGAAACAACAAGTCAAGTGGTTTTGCCATCACGTATGAATGCAGCGACATCGAACACCATCACAGGCAACATCTTAGATGATCAACTACCAGAGTAAGAGGATGACCACAAAGAACATGGATCGACAACATTACGCTTAACGTATGACAGTAGCCAGTGCCAACACTGGTTGGCAGATTTTTCATCCCTAAAGCGCTTAGCGACAGAACTTGTTTATGATGATGATGATGTTGGTAATGATGATCTTTTTAGCACTGTGCTAGACAGATGCCCATTGTTTAGGTGCTTTCGACCTGAAAATGACGAAAGCGTAACCACCAGGGGGGGGGGGGGGGGGGGGGGAATGGCAGAAGTACTAATCAATGATCTCTCGTAGATTCCAGTCGTTTTTGAGTCACAATAGTAAGGCTTTCGTTACTGGGAAATCTGCCTCGTTTATGCATCCGATGTGAAATGTTCCTGAAGGAGCGAAGTCAAGAACGGAAATGACTTGTCAAGGCTGAAGTCTAATCGCATGACTGCCAGACTGGATGACACCAAAAACCAACAATGAAAGACACCACATTAACACTGAAGACATGGGAGCAGTCATCAAAGTGGAGCTGGAAGCTGTGATAGTTTGGTACTCCAACTCAGTCTCGACTTGAGACCGACTTTTTCTTGGAGATTGGATCTCTTACCTGTCAAACAGAGCCAATAGATTTGTGGAGTATTGTTACTGAACACAAGGCTGTCGACATTCTGAACTGCCCCCACCAATGTGTGTGTCTATCTCATAGGGCAGTGCCTCTCAACCTTCTTAAGGCATTGACCCTTTAATACAGTTCCTCATGCTGTGGCGACCCTTTAATAATTTCCTTATGCTGTGGCGACCCTTTAATACAGCTTCTCCTGTTGTGGCGACCCTTTAATACAGTTCCTTATGTTGTGGCGACCCTTTAATTCAGTTCCTTATGTTGTGGCGACCCTTTAATACAGCTTCTCGTGTTGTGGCGACCCTTTAATACAGTTCCTTATGTTGTGGCGACCCTTTAATTCAGTTCCTTATGTTGTGGCGACCCTTTAATACAGTTCCTTATGTTGTGGCGACCCTTTAATACAGTTCCTTATGTTGTGGCGACCCTTTAATTCAGTTCCTTATGTTGTGGCGACCCTTTCATACAGTTCCTTATGTTGTGGCGATGCTTTAATTCAGTTTCTCGTGTTGTGGCGACCCTTTAATACAGTTCCTCGTGTTGTGACGACCCTTTAATACAGTTCCTCATGTTGTGGCAACACTTTAAAACAGTTCCTCGTGTTGTGACAACCCTTTAATACAGTTCCTCATGTTGTGACGACCCTTTAATACAGTTCCTCGTGTTGTGGCGACCCTTTAATACAGTTCCTCATGTTGTGGCGACCCTTTAATAAAGTTCCTCATGTTGTGACGACCCTTTAATACAGTTCCTCATGTTGTGACGACCCTTTAATACAGTTCCTCGTATTGTGGCGACCCTTTAATACAGTTCCTCATGTTGTGACGACCCTTTAATTCAGTTCCTCATGTTGTGGCGACCCTTTAATTCAGTTCCTCATGTTGTGGCGACACTTAACCATAAAATTGTTTTTGTAGCTACTTCATAAATGTGTGGTCTCAAGACATGGTGTCTGCCTCGAGTGCTGGAGGTTCCGGTTCAATCCCCAGTAAGGGCTAGAATTTTTTTCACGTGGACTTAGACTTCTAGTAATTCCCCCTGGTCTCTGGCTAGTGAGATCGGACGCATGTGCATTGTTGCGCACGTAAAAAACAAATTCTTTGGCAGTTGGAGAAGCCTAACGGCTCTGTCCGGGCAAAATTTCGAGTTACAAATCTACCAAAAGTATTTCAGGATCCTCGCCGGTGCTACAGAGCCTGTGCACTGTGCTGAGCTTCTTCGGACTCAGACTTGAGTTTGAAGAACAGAGCACTTATGGGTTACAGCCGTGTGCCATGATCTTTTTTTGTTGCTCTGTAGTTTCCGATGGTGCAGCACCGTCCGATGTGGGTTACCTGGCGGCTTGGATAACGCTTTCGTCACGTAACTCGGGATCATCCTGCGGGTCAATGTGGGGCCCTATGTAGGTCACCTCGGGGCTGAGGTGAGGCTCTTGTGTGTCCGTCCCTAAAGTGTGGGGGCAGAGAGAGCCCTGATCTGAAGGTTTCCGGGGCGGCGGTTAGCAGAGGCGGGCAATACGGGGGCCTTTTTTAGGGATTATCTAACAGAATAAAGAAGACTAGGCTTATTGATTGGCTTTGCATCGGGTGATTGAAAGTGTATATGTTATAAAGATAAAGTGATGCATTAGAGCAATATGACTCTAAATATATAATTTGTATAGTAGAATATAGAAAGCTATGGATATTGACTGAATTCGATGTGGGGGATAGTAAAAATATATGTTGTATAGTGAAATATGTAAAAGTGATTATTGCTGAGGGAGTCAGCTGTGGTGCGGGCTGGTTTTTGGTCAAGCATCATCATTAAGTGCCATGTCGACGGACAGGGGCGATGATGTCTCTCCAGGATCTGTTGTGGAGTCAGTTATTAGCTGATGAGCTGTGAATATGGTAGAACACAACTAGGTGGCGAGATGAGGTCGTCTTAACTCTTTGAGTCCCAGGGGGTTTAGCGTCACAGGCCCAAGGGGTAATCAAAAGAGACGTAAAATCTGCGCATCATGCATTCATTGGCCTCTAGGTAGGAATCTATAAACGTATGATGCGTTCCTTGGGACTCAAAAGAGTTAAGGGATGCCGTAAGGGGCAGAGGACATCAGAGTATCCTAGGCATATATTGCTATCACTTATATATTCAAAAAAAAAAAGAACATTTGTGGTAAATTAGCAGGCGCGTGTCGCGATGTTAGGTGCTGGTAGATCAGTGAGCAGATAAGTTGTCATACCAGCTATTTACTGAGAAGTGTTAGGGGACAGTAAGAGTCACTGCGATTGATGCTTTGACTTAATAAAGAGTGAAGTGCTGGTGCTAGGTGAACGGTCATGTCATGTGTGGGCTAGTTAGATGTGAGGTGCTGGTGCTAGGTGAACGGTCATGTCATGTGTGGGCTAGTTAGATGTGAGGTGCTGGTGCTAGGTGAACGTTCATGTCATGTGTGGGCTAGTTAGATGTGAGGTGCTGGTGCTAGGTGAACGGTCTTGTCATGTGTGGGCTAGTTAGATGTGAGGTGCTGGTGCTAGGTGAACGGTCATGTCATGTGTGGGCTAGTTAGATGTGAGGTGCTGGTGCTAGGGGAACTGTCTATTTTTTGTTTGCTAGTTAGATATGGGGTGCTAACGCCCCTGTAACAAATAGTTCTATGACTTTTTTTAATTAAAAAAAAAAAAAATGAAAATTGAGTCAATTGGATTACTGTCATGTCACACTGGTAGATGCGGGTGTTCAGTTGGAAAGTCAAGTCGTCGTGTCGACTAGTTAGAATAGGGGTTTATGGGCGCATGGACACAATAAGTCGCTCAATGAATCTGGCAACTTGGACCCAATTTTAGGGAAAGTGGTTAATTGAAGTCGTTCATGTATGGCACATGTTTTTCACCGGTTTTCCTTGGTAAGTTGGACCTTGAAGTTTCCTGGTAAGTGGCCTCCTATCCTCGGGACACATTAAATTGATCAGAGTACTGGTCAAGTTGTTCACTGAAGTTCCTTGGAAAGTAGCCCACTATCCTCGGGACACATTAAGTTGATCAGAGTACTGCTCAAGTTGTTCACTGAAGTTCCTTGGAAAGTAGCCCGCTATCCTCGGGACACATTAAATTGATCAGAGTACTGCGCAAGTTGTTCACTGAAGTTCCTTGGTAAGTGGCCTCCTATCCTCGGGACACATTAAGTTGATCAGAGTACTGCGCAAGTTGTTCACTGAAGTTCCTTGGTAAGTGGCCCACTATCCTCGGGACACATTAAGTTGATCAGAGTACTGCGCAAGTTGTTCGCTGAAGTTCCTTAAGATGAGCAGTGTACTTTTCAAGTGATTTACCGAAGTTCCTAGGTAAGTGGCCCAGTTTTCTTCTCTAGATGGTCACTGTTTTGATCAATCGTCCACTGAATTTGCTTAGCCCTCAATCCACTCTCCTGGGAACATCTTTGAGCTGCTGTGTCTTTTGTAAGGCAGTCTCTGTATTTGTACACATTATTTCGCTCGATACCTTTCACTTTTCGGAACCTCAGGTCACTCAAGACACTTCTTAACCTGCTCGTTGATCTTGGTAGGTCGTTTATCTTTGGTAAGGTCGGCCACTATCCAAAGGACACCTCAAGTCGTTGGATGTCTTTTTGCTTAACGCCATCTCATGTAAGTAGCACAACTTTTACTCGCTGTCCGAAGTTAGCCTTCAATGGTGTTCCTTGGTAAGGCCTCTACTGTCCTTGGGGCATCTTAAGTCACCCGATGCCTTTCTCCATTGGGACACAACTAGATGTCTTTCTCCTTTGTCACGCCTAAAGTCATTCGTTTGCTGACTAAAAGCAGGTATGTTAAGGCATCCGACTCTTATGCAGTAACCATACGTCTGCACTGAGTTTTTTTGGTCATTTTGCATCATGTTTGCTTGCATGTATATATGTCATATTGTAGCATCACATAACGGTCACGCAGAGAATGTATAGTCCAGTGTCAGTGGGTTTTATTGAGTAACCAGTCGATCGTTTGTTTACACCAGGCAGCAAGCTAAATGTAAACCTTACCATTGTAAATAAAATAAAATCTGTCTAGAACGAAGAAGGGAAAAAAAGGAAGATTCTCAGATACCCCGTTCAGCATCCAAGAAAGTTATGTTGAGGGCACCCCACAGCTAAAGGGTGCACCAGCCAAGTGTCAACTGCACTCCTATAAGGGTGAGGCAGTTCTGAGAGGCGTTTAACCCCATCAGGACCATATAACGAGCGACCAACACCTGGTGATACAAAATGCCACCATTCGGATGAGAATCCACGGGCACAAGTCGCATAAGCCCCCTTTAAGCGTTAGGTTTAATTAAGCCCCAGCCAAGAGTCGGGCAGGGGCTTTGAAGAAGCAAAAGCTAGATTCCCACATTGGGACGGAATAACAAGCTATTCAAAGCTATTGCATGAAGCAACTGATTGATTTGATTTCGTTAAACCCCACCAGGACATCACACAGAGCGATAAACATCCGACGACACAAACTTCAACTATTCAGATGAGAATCACCCGGGGACAGGTCCCAGAAACCTCGTTCAACCATTAGGTTGGGTTATATAAGGGTCCTCTGCAACCGCCGGGTGGGTCTTCAAAATAACGAAAATGTGCATCCCGCATGTTGAGTGAATATTAACGTTGGCTGAAACAACTGCTTAAATTTCCTAATCGATTCAGCCGTCTTTGAAAGTTGTTCCATAATATTTAATTTCTGTCTCTTATTGCTTAAACATTGCGTTTATTTTACTAGTGGCATTAATGGAAGATTGTTTAACATTAAACTGCTGTTAAATTTTTTGTGAACAATAATTTCATAGCTGCGTTAATTACCTTCAATTTATGTGCACATGTTGTAACTCAAATCATAGATTCATTATTGTCTGTTAAAAGCTTCTTGTGTTTCTTGTACCCGAGTTACAACTATCTGTCGTCTCGATACGAGACACAATTGTTCTTTATTTCAAAGCCCCTCCCAGGCTGTTGTCGGGGGCCCCAATATAACCTAACGGTTGAACGGGGTTTCTGGGACCTCTCGCCGAGTGATCCTCATCCGCATGGCGGCACTTTGTGTTACTGGGTGTTTATCATTGGTGGATGTCCTTGCCGAGTTGTGTACCTTGCAAATATTGTATCCACACTGGTTTGTTTGTTGGTTTTAGTATCCAGAAGCCATGAGTTGTTAACCCTTAGGCTCGGTATTATGGATATCGCAACCTTTCGTTCTTGATTCCGTGATAAATACCGTAGTAAATCTGGGAGAAATGTGGCTTTTCTGCCTACCCCCTGGAGTGAACCCGGACCACAAGGAGTTCGTCACCCGGTCACCGCGCAATCCGGTTTAGCCAACTACGCTGTATCGCCGGGCTTCGACATTGGTAACAACAGCTATTTACTGGCTGGCTGATTGATTTGTTTATATAATCATAAATATGAAATAAATAGGAATTCAGCAAACATTTATTATTAAATGCATATTGTTTAGTAAGATTATCTAGTCTGGCAGTCGGTCCCTGCGTCCACTTATGACCAAAAAAAAATATGTTGGCTAAAAAGTATTAATTGCACCAAAACAAGTGGCTCCTCCTGTTTCTGGTGATGGTTGTGAGTGTGAGTGACTTTCTACCCCACTAGGACATCACACAAGCGATAAATACCTGATGACACAATGTGCCACCATGTGGATGAGAATCACCGTGGAGAGGTCCCAGAAACCGCGTTCAGACATTTGGCCATTTTTATGGCCTGCCTATATTGCGGTCCCTGGCAAAAGCCAGAGTGGGGCTTCAAATAACAAAAAATTACGTCCTGAGAAGGACGTAAGGACTTGAAGCTATCTCAAAAGATAGCAGTTTTATCGTAGTGATGGTTGTCGGCTAGAGGGCAGGTATGCACTATATATAAAATATACATACACACACATATATAAACATACATTTGCAATTACATACGTATGCACACACGTGGCACGTAAGAATTTTGTATGTATGTACGTGCTTGCATACACACACACATATGTATATGTATGTACACACATGGAGCCGCGTTAGCGCAGTCGATAAGAGGCTCGATTTCAAATCTGTTTGCGACTCGCTGCAGCCCGCGGTCGGTGTCTGAAACCGGGCGGTTCCCGGGGTTCACCGAGCCACTAGAAAATGGGTACCAGAGTGTCACCAGAGAGTTACGTGTGGATGGCGACACAGGGGGGACAATTCTTAGCTGTCTGTACTGTTGGCAGAGCACTTCTGATTTATAACCGTGTGCAGTGACGCTGGTTCACATCTCCCGACTTTACCTTTACCTACCTTTTATGTACACACATATACTCAAGGATGCCGCAGTAGTGTAGCAGCCTGATGCTCGCCTAAGGATTGGAAGGCTGTGAGTTTAGATCCCAACGGAGTCAAACTTTTGTTTAATAATGACATTGGTTTGCAGGTCGACCAAACCTCAGATGCGTACAAGTGTTGAATATGACATGCCCTATAGTTGTGCCCATTTCGTTTTATTTGCGCCTTGGTTGCTTGTTTGGATCTTTTGGTTTGTATATGTGACACTTTCTCAATATGCACCATTATAAGGGGATAGTTAGGCAGTCTTGCCAGTTTAGGTTGTTTCAAATAATTTAATTCCTTCTCTTTTTATTTCCTATCCTCTTCAATTTCTCCCCCTCCCCCCCCCCCCCCCACGTCACTGTCTCCGTCTTATCTTTATCTATAGGGACTTACATATTGTCCTGCAAATGAAATTCTTTATTTATTTCTGTATGTTCTCATCACGGCCATCTTTAGCCAGTGTTCGCGAAGCAAAGCAAAAGCCAGTTTACAAAAATTAACACACACCGTAGAACTGCAAATATGCAAAAGAAGTCGATGAACTACCAGAAGTTTCCGCAAGAGTTTACAGCCAGTGTTCGTGAAGCATAAGTCAAATGGTTAAGGGTTAATATTATTAGTGTACTGCTACAACATATAATTATACTGTTAGTCAACAATTAGTAAAGAGGCAAAGAGTGACTTGCTGTGAGAGGTTAGTTAGTAAATAAAATATTATTTTCATCCACTTACCTAGAGCTCCGAAATATCTTGACACAATTTATCCACAGTGTGGTTGCACCATTTATGCATAGTCAATATGGAAGCAATAGTTTTCTTCAAACACAAGATAGTTTGCACCTGACAACTGTCGATATTCTCCAGATATGGCTTCTAAATTAACTGTTTAAAGTATTTTCCCTAAAAGTAAGTTTTCCACATTCAAAGTAGAAAAAGAATAAACAGCCAGTTCCCAAAAATCCAAACTACTGACTAGAAACAGTGACACACACATCGCAACACGACCGTCTCCCGTGAATTTAAATTCAAATTGCTGTAATCTAACAGCAAATTTTGAAAATCTTGTATATCTACTTCAGAATATCCACTTGTAGATATGTAATACGAATTCATTCAGAACACAGAACTTTGCAAGCACATTAAAATGTCACACAATGCAAGACATGAAAAGGGCTTACACTAACCAGTTTTCGAGGGACTCCATCCAAAAAGTCACGTGATTTAGTTAGATGGCGTAATCTAGAGTTGGCGGTGATACTCATTACCGTCACCATGTAAGTATTCCCTGTGATGTCAACGACTTTTTTTTTAAGTTTTTGAAAATATCTTAAAATGGTTTTCTTTGCTGTTTATTTAAGGTACGTGTTAGTATGAAGTGGTCAAATGTGTTTTCATGAAAGCAACTTAGTCATGTATGGCAGTGGGCTGCTCGCTTTTGCCGGTCCCAAGCAAGGATGAGAAAGAAGAGGGTCTAGGCATGGGTGGGCCAGCTCCCTCGCCCAGTAAACAATTATTTGCCACCGAAACTAGCAGGAAATAATGTCATTCACGTATAGAATGGAATGTAGAAGTTTTTCTGCGATATCAATATAACATTTAATGGTGCAAATGCGCAATGAATGAATGAGTAGGCTGATCAAGATAGAATCTTGCAAGCACACACATGCTTTGAGATATGTCACACACTTGAAGTTTGCGTGTGTATGTGTGTTGTATGTGTGTGTGTGTGTTGTATGTGTGTGTTTGTGTGTGTGTATGTGTTTGTGTGTGTGTGTGTGTGTGTGTGTGTGTGTGTGTGTAGAGGTAGCAGTTCTACATTATCAGCTGCTAACATATTTATGAACTTCGGATAACCAGAACATCTTTGATCGACATCTTACTTTCAGTTTCGTGAAGCATTTAATTTATTTGCAGTCCCTCATTAACATTTTAATTACATGTTGCCGCACATTTCAGTAAGGTATCTCTGCTTTGTCGACTCTGTGGCTAAGTTGATGCGAACGCTCCGTAATGCGGGGTGCCGGGTTCGATCCCAGCTGCGGACCATGCGCCTTGCGTTGGTTTCGACAGTGGTATCAGGTGGCCGACCGTACAGAAAGCAATGACAAACTACTGGACGTAAATTTGTTTAGAGAATCCACACAACAGTCAAGGGCTGCTGCGGTTGGTTCTGCACCGTCCTGTAAAGGATACGCAGCTAACCATCTCTGCGTTATGCGCACACAAGACAAGATTACAGAATGTTGCAGGATAAGATTACGCTGTCGAAAGGAAAGACAAGATTTCAGAAGACATCAAACTCTTCCACACTCTTTGTACGAGAGGTACGATTATACACATCACATCTACGCTGTATGTAAAGATAAGAGATTACAGAACATAAAATATCACTACATTCAAATTGGGAAAAGAGAGATTCCAGAAGACAACACCATACATCTGCAGTCTATGCACAAAAAGACAATAGAAACAAACTGAGGTACATACATCTTTTTGTGTTCCGGTACTACGCAGTACCGGCGCCTTTTTTCATGCACTTTTTATGAGTGCCGCTATTATCTAATCCGGAAAAACATAGCTTTGTAGGTATATGTACATTCTATATACAAAAGAAAAGATTTCAGAAGGCGGTAACTTGCTAAAATATTTTGTATACAAGAGAAGCTAACACAGGAACTAGTCAGATGCCGCTACACTCTATGTACATGCAGAGTGATTGCAGAAGACAGCGATTGCTCAGTAAAGTACCTCCATCCAGATGCTACATTTGAAAGAATATGAAATATTTAAAGACGTGCTGTATATTTCAATCCTTACTTACATATACCTCATCGATTTCACATTTCACCACAACAATATAAGACATAATGACATAGCTAGTATGTAACTACGATGTGATAATATGGTCCTCAGAATTCTATAAATCATAATTTTTTTTATTTTTTCATTATGGTAGTGCTTGAATAGTCTTGTACATGAAATATCATTTGTGTATATTCACAACCGGACGCCATGTTTCTCGTGGCGCAAAGTCAGTTCCAGTACTGGTATTTGTACAATAAATTGTTGGCATTATTTTCATCCATCATTTAAACTGTTGTATCAATAATAGTTGTTTGAATGTACTTCAGTGGTAATTAAAGTGATGTATTAATGTTAACTGTATGTACAAACGGTTATTATCTAAAGGCAGTAATGCATTTGGGTTGGTTGTGAGGTAGATAGTTTTCCGGTACAGTGTACATATGTTTTAGTTATTGCTTTATGTGTCTTCTTCTTGCTGTCCTCTTTTACCACTTCGAGAGTCGAGGGAGATATAAGGTCCTGCTTCGAGAGTCGAAGGAGATATAAGGTGCTGCTTCGAGAGTCGAGGGAGATATAAGGTGCTGCTTCGAGAGTCGAGGGAGATATAAGGTGCTGTTTCGAGAGTCGAGGGAGATATAAGGTGCTGCTTCGAGAGTCGAGGGAGATATAAGGTGCTGCTTCGAGAGTCGAGGGAGATATAAGGTGCTGCTTCGAGAGTCGAGGGAGATGTACGGTGCTGCTTCGAGAGTCGAGGGAGATATAAGGTCCTGCTTCAAACTCTTTTGGCTGCTTGGGCCATAGACACATTGTGGTGCTGTACAGTTTCTCTGATGTTATCTTCCCATCTTGTTCTTGGTCTACCTCTTGCTCCACGTCCATCGCCTCTTTTCGTATATGTCTTGTGTGTTAAAGCATCAAAGGGTATTCTCACCAAGTGGGCAAACAATTTGATTTTCAGTCTTTGTATATAATTTAGAATTGGTTCTGTGCCGACTTTATCTCGTATGACCTCATTACTGATTTCATCTCTTCTAGTCACTCCTACAGTCTTTCTCAGACAACTTATTTCCGTGGTTAGTAATTTTCTGTTATGTCTTGTTGTGAGTGACCACGTCTGGTATTGGTAGAATATGGTAGGAATGCTATGGATGAGATGTCTCTTTGTGCTGATTGGGATTGCCTTACGCTATAAGAGGGGAGTATGTGTGTACAGACTTGTACAGTATATGTGTACATATATGTGTACAGATATGTATATTTGTATAGATAATTTATTTTGTAATTAGAGTCAAGTATGAACGCTAATCATAGGTACTGGTTGCTGATTTATCATTACAATGTCTACCAAAGCTGTTCGTGTATATAGTGTTTGTGTCTTGGTTGTGTAAACAAAATGTTTCACTTTCGGTGGTGGTAATTTATAGATGTAGTTGTATTCTAACTTCGTCCTTCTTAGGACGAAATTTTTTGTCATTTGGAGCCCTACTCTGGCTTTTTCCAGGGGCCGCAATATAGGCAGGCCATATATGGCCAAATGTCTGAACGCGGTTTCTGGGACCTCTCCACGGCGATCCTCATCCACATGGTGGCACTTTGTGTCATCGGGTGTTTATCGCTTGTGTGATGTCCTGGTGGGGTAGAAATCCAGTTCAGTTCAGTTCAGATGTAGTTGTGTGCACATCTAGTTGATTTCTAGGTTCTGTGCATATATCGTTTATTTCTACTGTGTATGCACATATGTTTTATATCTAGGTTGTGTAAACAAATGGTAAATTCGCTGGTTGTGTGTACAATGGGTGATATCCAATATGGGTAATGAAACAATATTGGCTGTGTGTGCAGATAAAATGTGAGTTACGTAACAATACTGCTTGTGTCCACAAATGGTTGATTTGTTGGATGTTTGTACACCTTTTTTTTTTCTAAATAAATATTTTGTTGAGTGTGTGTATTGCCATTTAAATACACTGCTGGTAAGACTGAGTATTAACGGGACTAGCGGGTGTGCTTTGATACAGATTGGAGTTAACAATAGCACTAAAACTCTTCGCTTGATCACCACCACTTTGAAAGATATTATCTTCCAACTATTTCTAATACGTGTAATCGTATCCATTAGTGTTGACAAACTTGTTTTTGTGTTGCGTAAAATGTGACGTAGATTGTTATTTTGAGAGCAGTGATTCTACAACTGTGTTGGTTCGCTAAACTGTGTGCCCTTAGAATGGCGACTAATTACTGAATTATGTGCCGCCTTCAAATTACAAAAATAAAACTAATTGGCTACAGTGCACTAACTACTGTCTGTAGGAATTTTACGAGGTGAGTTCCACATCTCTTCCAAGGTTTGATTCTCTTACCACGACCCGACAGAATAATTTTTTTAAATAAACCGCCCACTGCGAATCTGGAACCTTATACATAAGGGTGATAAAGTTGCTAAATGAATAACCTCTGTGCCACCAGAATGACAGAACCTCGCATTGACATTGATCAGTACCGCTGTGTTATAATCTCAGATTCATAGAAATTAGTAAGTCAAAACTTCTAGAACTTCAAGGAATCATGAGTACAGTAAAAAAAAAAAAAAGTTGAAAGGGGGGGGGGGGGACTGTTGACACAAGCTCAGACGTCATGATCTAAAAAGTGTGAAGCTATAGGATTTCACCCCAGCAGTACTTGTTTTAGGACTTCATGTCGTCTTCTTGTTCTTCTTATTCTTCTTGTTCTTGTTCCTGTTCTTGTTCCTGTTCTTGTTCCTCTTTTTCTTTTTCTTCTTCTTCTTCTTCTTCTTCTTCTTCTTCTTCTTCTTCTTCTTCTTCTTCTTCTTCTTCTTCTTCTTCTTCTTCTTCTTCTTCTTCTTCTTCTTCTTCTTCTTCTTCTCTGCATGCACTTTACAACTTATGCTTTTGTGTTCTTTTATAATATTCATAATATGCATATTATCATATGATCATAACATGCTTTATTAGTAAAATACAACTGCTGAGCGAAAGATGGTTGACTGGCAGGGCCGAATGTAAGACGGGCCTGCGTGCCCAATTTGTGACCCTTTGAAAATAAAGTTCGTTCGTACGTTCTTTTTTTCTTTTTCTTCTTCTTCTTCGTCTTCTTCTTCTTCTTCTTCTTCTTCTTCTTCTTTTCCATATCCTTCGTTGAGCTGTCTAATCATATTTCTTGTCACTTTTTTTTTTATTAAGTACTGTATTATTTCGCCTCCACTGCAGTAGTCTATCCTGTTTTCCATTTACGTCATGGTGAAGGCAGGGCCTACTCGCATCATTTTCGGACCCGCTCTTCTAGACAAAATATTTTCAGGATTGAAAAGCATCTCTGTCGTACGCGCCATTTTTACTACAAAATGTGCCTAAAAACATGTATTCATAATAAAGTAATTAACGGAGAGTCCGAACACAGAAAGCGGTGTTCTGGGCTGTTTATGATGGACGGCATTAATTCCACGCTTTATAAGCCTGGTCATTGCGACCTGTCCAAGACAAGATGGACACGCCTAGTGCTACAGTTAAATCAGCATTTTTTTTTTTTTTAAATACAAAAAAAAAAAAAAAAACTAAGGAATAAACATGAATGAATGACAACAAAAACTAGAAAGCTCCTGGAAAAAAAAAAACTAGATAGCTGCTGGCAAAAGCAAACATTGTTTTTAGTCAGTGATTATTATTTGTGTAAAGAGTGGAAAATATCATGCGTTTTTTTTTTCTTACTTTGTTAATAGCTTTAGTTCCTATCTATCTATCTATCTATCTATCTATCTATCTATCTATCTATCTATCTATCTATCTATCTATCTATCTATCTATCTATCTATCTATCTATCTATCTATCTATCTATCTATCTATCTATCTATCTATCTATCTATCTATCTGTCTGTCTGTCTGTCTGTCTGTCTGTCTGTCTGTCTGTCTGTCTGTCTGTCTGTCTGTCTGTCTGTCTGTCTGTCTGTCTGTCTGTCTGTCTGTCTGTCTGTCTGTCTGTCTGTCTGTCTGTCTGTCTGTCTGTCTGTCTGTCTGTCTGTCTGTCTGTCTGTCTGTCTGTCTGTCTGTCTGTCTGTCTGTCTGTCTGTCTGTCCATCAAAATTTATGTCTGTCATTGTTTGTCTGTTTCACTTTGCCTATTTGTCTGCCAGCCTTCTCTCTGTCAGTCTGCCTGCCTGTCCCTCTGACGGTTTTTCCCCTTTACATGTGGTCCTTCGAAAATCAAGTTCGTCTATTTGTTCGTTGGTTTGTACGTCCCATTCCGGACAACAACACCTGAGACTTTCCCTGACACATCCAAACAGGCAAACCAACAGGTCAGGTCACGTGCAACCTCCACAGAAATTGTAATTACCACAAATAAGTCCCCCCAAAAAGCAAAGTCCACGGAATCTCGGAGTTCCCCGGAAAGTTCAATGGTATAGGGGTGTGACGGTATGAAATGGACCCCGATTAACACTAACCCTAACTCCTCCTTCCCCTTCCCATAATATTACACTTTCCGGGTAGCCGGGAACTCCTGCGAAATTTCGAAGTCCTCGATATGGGGTGAAGAAATGTGGGATTGCATTTGCTTTTTTTATTTTCAAAAGTTATAATGGCTTTGAATTATTGTTTTAAGGAGTTTCTCGTAAAGTTTAATGGCAACTGCTGTATTTATCCCTGGCCTTCTTCTCCCACTGTAGATGTCAAGCATTAAATAGTTTGGTGACTTGCTATCCAATGCTGTTATGGTGTAGCCAACAGACTGTGCAGTCTTTCTTTGTATCATAGTTAGTTAGTTAGTCTTTCCTCTTGTGTCGAGTGCGGCACATAGGGCAGAGGTCATGACTCTCCATGCATGGCGGTTCGTTGCAATCCGTTGTAGGTCTTGGATGTTTGAGTGGCCCATCAGCGAGCCTTCCCTGATGATAGTTCTACGTAGAGTTTCCCTTGGTCTTCCACGAGATCTTTTCCCCTGTGGTGTCCAAATGAGGGCTTGGTAAGGAACGTATCATACGAATGATGGAAGCCTTCACGTGCAGAAATCGCATTAATTATGATTAGTCTCGCTTTCTTTGCGTTGCTACCTACAAATGTAACCCCCTCATGTCACAAAATCTCAGTCTAAATGGCAAACCAAAAGGACAAATCCCAGGTACCATGTTCATCCTCTGAAGAAATTATAATTAGAACAATTGTACGGCTGCCTGGAAACTTGTGCCGGTTGAGTCCCTTAAATCAAATCTGTGTCTGTGAAAATCATCAGAAATCTATAATAAAAAACTGTTTGTTCCCTTGACACTAATCATTAATCTCCCAGATTTCTTCACCGATTACTTTGAAATTTTTATACAATTTCGCATTCGAATACGCGCGTGTGTTCATAAAAGATAATCGCACAAAGCATAAACTACATAGCTCCAGCGACAATGACATCGGTATCTTGGTTTTGATTTCCCACGATCCGATTTTTTTTTTTCGTTGCCGTGTTCCCGGCGCGGGTTTTATTTCCATTGGTAGGTGAACTTTGACTGTTTTACTTTTAAGAAATCTGCATGAAGCTGTATGAGATAATAAATTGTTTCGTTATGGGGACTATCTTCTTCGCTACTTGTGGGAGAGCGTGTACAGTTCGGAGGAGCAGATGGATCACCACAGTCTGGTGAGATTGATGCAGCGGGGAGTGACGAAAGTTTCTGGCAGATGCTCGAGGCTCAGAGGAAAGGCAAGACAGACGTTTAATCAGTGAGCTACTGGCACCATTGTATCGGAACTCTTCGCTGGCTGCTGAAGATGGGGACGGAGCGCTTATGGGAATGCCCCGAGTGCTGTGATGTTGGTTCTTGAATCAAATCAATCAATCAATCTTCTTCGCTATATGCATTTCACATGAAATTAATGACATCACTACTGCCAATGTCGGGTAAGTCAAAGTAACCGCCTTGCCCGCAAGATTAATCTGCTCATTGCAGCACTGGTAGTAGTAAAAGAATAGTAGAATTTATGGCTGGCCGAGTAGTTACAACGTCGGGCTGTCATGCAGGAGACCTGTGCTCGACTCCCGGTAAGGAGAGTTCTCTTGCTCACAAACCCCTTGTCTACACCGACCTTGAAAGGTAGTGATAGTTTTTTAGTTGTGCTGATGCTGGTGCTAGTGGTTGTCGAGGTGGTGGTAGTAGTGGTAGTGGTACTCTATGGATGATGTGCTAAATATGACACTGGCCGCATTTACTTCTCATTACGATTCCTGCTACAGATTTTAGTCTGGGTGGACACGGGTTCCAAGGTGAGTTTTAAAAGAAAATGTGTGATAAATTTCAAAACCTTCGGAGAGGGAGAGATTACTAGTGGTTCGGGGGGGGGGGGGGGCAGTCATGACAGAAACTGTTCACTTAGAGAGCTAAAAATATGATTTTAAAGTGTTCATTTTTTAATTATGTATATTTTAATAACGCTACCTCAGCTACTCTTAGTTTATTGCAAATTTGTTGGTTATTTAGAAGTACAGTAGTAAACTTTACTTTCATCTGTTTAAAAAATACAAAAAGCTTGAGTATGTGATAAACAAATAATCATTCTTGTTAATCTTAATAATGCAATTTAAATTAACACTAATGCAAAAGACACAATTATATGTTGCGTGTTCTAGAGTCGGCAAAGCAGACAATTCTTGCGCCCATATTGCGAAATTACCCATATTATACACGCGCTCTTTCTATTTTGTTTCTTTTTCTTTTGCGTGGCCGGGTACAGCTAGTAATACTAATAAAATGAAGAAAAATAAATTAACGGGCATTGATTTACTCTTATAGAAGTGAAAGACAAATCATGTTTTAGAGAGCAGACTAGAGAGCGTAACAGTTGGAAGCTATATTTATCCCACTAGGATTAGCACCTGTTATCTCCAGAATGACGACAGCGCCTCGCTGAGAGAACAGGTGAATTTTGACAAAACACCATGACACTTCCGATGATTACCATCACAATAATGACCACGTGACGATTGTGGGAAGGGAAGGGGAGAAAACTGTGTAAAGAGGGAGAAGACTCAGTGGAGGAGTAAGGTGGGCATAAGGACAAGAAGGAGATAAAATCAAAGAAGGAGAAAACGCAAAGAAAAAAGTAAACAAATATGAAACTACTGGTGATGATGTGATGACAATGGTTTTGTTGCTATACATTTTGAAGTTTGCATATGTAATCTGCTAAAATGTGCTTGTGTATATGTATCGTGATAATTCACATGTATGCTCTTACCTGTTACAGCTCTGAATGAATTCATACAATTTGATTATATCCTGCAAATGTTTCTTTTTAAAAAAAAAAGGAACTGAGCTGAAGTTTGAATGTTTACTGAACTTTCCAAGCCTGCATAAATGAAACACAGTGAGAACATTTAGCAGTTAACAAAATACTTGCCATAAACGTTATGTAAATAAGAACGCGTCTTTTGACGTTTTCATTGTTTGTTTTGGTTTTTTGTTGTTGTTTTTTTGCTGTGTTTTCTATAAATAGCATATAATATATGCCTCACTAAGATAAAGAAGAGGATAGGATCAGCGAGAATAATATTTTATAAAATGAAATAAATACAATATAATTAATCGTTGTTGTTGGTGGTTTGAAAGATATGTCCTGCTTGTTGCATAGAGCTAGTTTCAACATATGGATGTAAATGTTGGACCCAAAAAAAAAAAGCAAAAACTACTGATCATTAGGCCTCAAAGATGTGGGTGTATATAATGGTGGACATGCCTTCAGCTGTGTAAGTGTGTAGAGTGAATGTTTGGAATAGGACAGGACACGAAGCTAGTTTATCATAAATATAAACTAAAATAAAACAAAATGAAGTAGAAACAGCAACAGTGAAGGTAGTAATAGTGGGGGTAGTAATTCAAGCAGTGATGGTTGTGTGTGCGTGTGTATGTATGCGTGTGTGTAGCAGTAGTCGTAATAATAATAAAAGTAATAATAATAATAATAATAACAGTGGTTGTCTTTGTGGTAGAAGTAGTAGTAATGGTAGTAAATTGAGTCTGGTGGTGGTGGTGGTGGTGGTAGTGAAGATGTGGTAGTGTAGAGGTGGTGGCAGTGTAGTGGTGGTAGTAGTGGGGGTAGTGGCAGGAGGAGAAGGGAGTAAGAGTAGCCGCATCAGCATAAGCAACACTAGCACCATGGTTAGCTGCAATTCGGATATCATTTCTAAAATAGCAGAGCCCACGAAATAATCATCAGTATTTGTAAGAGGCATTTGTGAAAAGCGATTCCCTATGATCACACCAGCTCCAGATAAAACGCCCGGAAACACTATCAGAACAATTATTCTTGAGTGACATTAATAGTTTAGCCAACTTTTGATAAAAATTGGGTGATTTCCCTCACCCTCCCCACCACCACCCCCTCCCCCTCCCCCACCCCCTACAACTTTCTTGCTGCCCCTATTGTTGTTATTCGCAATTTTTGGGAAAATCAGTCAACAGGTGTTGTCTCAGCAATGAAGTATGATCATTTATCAATGGGTTTGGGTTTTATTGTTTCATGTTAAATAAATAACAAGCAGCAGATGAGACTATGCCCTACTATAAGTCCTATGAGTCGTGAGTTCAGATTCTTCTTTTGAAGTTAACCTCCACGGATGACGTCATGCTTCCTTCCTTCTGTCTGTTTGTCCCGTCGGAGCTGCTGCCTTAATGTTAGCGTACGGATATTTGACAAGGACGCCATCTTTACTCATCTGCTTGCCCTTCTTCGCTTTCTCCGACTGTAAACTTGGACAAAATATCTTGGTTGTTCATCCACTTCTGGACTGTAGTAGTACTCCAGAACTTGAGTTTTTCAAGGATATCAGACGTATATGGCTACTAGTTTGCAGACATTTGACTTCTTGCCTCTCAGATAGATGCGCTCCGACTTCGAAGTAAGCCTCTACTTCGACAACAATTACGAATTGCTTGTTGGTGTGTCAGTAGTTCTAATCTGTCCACCCCCCCCCCCCCCCTTTTTATCCCCGCTCCTCCCTTTAATTTTCCCCTCACAGGATTCCCAAAATTTACACTAGGATCTATCTATCTATCTATCTATCTATCTATCTATCTATCTATCTATCTATCTATCTATCTATCTATCTATCTATCTATCTATCTATCTATCTATCTATCTATCTATCTATCTATCTATCTATCTATCTATCTATCTATCTATCTATCTATCTATCTATCTATCTATCTATCTATCTATCTATCTATCTATCTATCTATCTATCTATCTATCTATCTATCTATCTATCTATCTATCTATCTATCTATCTATCTATCTATCTATCTATCTATCTATCTATCTATCTATCTATCTATCTATCTATCTATCTATCTATCTATCTATCTATCTATCTATCTATCTATCTATCTATCTATCTATCTATCTATCTATCTATCTATCTATCTATCTATCTATCTATCTATCTATCTATCTATCTATCTATCTATCTATCTATCTATCTATCTATCTATCTATCTATCTATCTATCTATCTATCTATCTATCTATCTATCTATCTATCTATCTATCTATCTATCTATCTATCTATCATCTTTCAGGACATCACACAAGCGATAAACAACCGATGACACAAAGTGTCACCATGTAAGTGAGGATCATCCATGGAGAGGTCCCAGAAACCTCATTCAGCCATTAGACCATATTTATGGATGGGGTATATTGCGGCCCCTGACAAGAGCCAGGGTGGGGCTTCAAAAAACGAAAATTTCCATCTCAAAAGGAGATGACTGGAATACAGTTTTTTTTTCGTTCATGAAAATTGGTCTTTCGCCTTTGTTTTATGTTTGAATAAGTTACAGCTCTATGGTAAGGCACAAAAGATAACAGTGCCTGTGACTGAGTGAGCAAGTGATATATGTGTTTGTGTGTGCGTGCGCGCGCGTGTGTGTGTGTGTGTGTGTGTGTGTGTGTGTGTTCACAAGCGCGGGTGTCGTTGCTTTCTAAATAAATAATCAATTTATGGGTTTTCCCTATGGCGTAATTTATGACTGAAAAATACTAGGGGACGTAATTGTGGATGTCTAAATGAACACATAAAATATTATTTGTTATATCCCCTGAGTTAATTGTTTTGGTGTTTATTCTCTACCTACAGAATTCGTTTATGGAAAAGTGCACCTGCTCCTTTCAAGTTGCTTCCTTGATTTATGCGATCCCATTCATATAAATGTATGCTGTCGTTCAAGATAATATAACTTAGAAAACACAGCACAAGTCTTTTAAACCGACTTTGGCACAAAAAATGTCAGTTTTTACTCACTGTAAATAAATGTGTTTATAATTGTTAAAAGGTAATGTTTGATTACTGATTAGTTATCTAAGCTAGGACTCTATGTTTGTTTAACTTGTCTGCTACTGAAGCTCACAGTCCCAGCCTTGGCATTGGTGAAGGTTTGTGTATAGTGTGTCGAGGTAATGTAATCAAATCTGTGTGCAGTATTTTGAAATCAGCTGTGTAAATATTTGGTTTCACTCACACTTGAAGAGTCTGTTAAATTAAACTGTACTGAATATAATTTGCTGGATATTAAACTATTTTAAATGACTTTGCCAGTGTTTTATATATAAATATTTTTGTTCTCATATCACGTCATTTTTCATCATGTTGTTCGGTTGTTATGTATGCTTGGTAACTTTTGTCTCTTCCTCATATTTGACACTCAGCGTTTTGATGCCCTCTTGAGCCTTTTGTTTGCTTTTTCAATTTTTATTTTCTTCTGTCTGCTCTGCCTGCCTGTCAGTTTATCTGTTTGACTGCCTGTCCTGCTCCTTCTTGTCTTCCTCTTATCTTATTCCTCCTTGAACCCCAGTTATAGTGTCCTACTTTCTGACATTCTCAGAGTAAAAACACACTGCATAAAATATAGTACTTGTACTCTTCTTCTTCTTCTTCGTGTTCACCAGCTGTACACTCTGGCGGAAAGTTCTGGTTGATCGTCCACTACTGAACTGCAGTCCCGCTCCAGAACCTGAGTGTTGCGTGTGCATCAGTTTTACAGATCTCATTCTCTTGAATACAGACTTTTGGTTCCTTGCCTCTCCGGCAGATGCACTCCGACTTCAAAGGAAGCTCCCCAATTAGTCGACTCTTACGACATGCTTTTGGGGAGGCAGTGGGTCTATTCTTGTTTTCCCCACAATGGGGCCCCGGAACCCACACGGGGGAGTACTTGTACTGATTCAAATAAATCAGCTGAAGATTACTGCAGCCCATCAAAGTAGTCAATTAACAGAGAATCTTGAGGGGAAAAAAAAACATACTAAATGAAAAGAAAATACCTATCATTACAGCAAACTCATATGAAACAAAGCAAAATAATCATCACTACTACCAACAAATACAAAATAAAAACACAATACCCATCATTACAGCAAACTAAACAAAATATCCATCATTACAACAAACACACACATATAAAATATAAACAAAATATCCATCATTACAACAAACACACACATATGAAATATAAACAAAATATCCATCATTACAACAAACACACACATATGAAAACTGAACAAAATATCCATCATTACAACAAACACACACATATGAAAACTAAACAAAATATCCATCATTACAACAAACACACACATATGAAATATAAACAAAATATCCATCATTACAACAAACACACACATATGAAAAATAAACAAAATATCCATCATTACAACAAACACACACATATGAAATTTAAACAAAATATCCATCATTACAACAAACACACACATATGAAATATAAACAAAATATCCATCATTACAACAAACACACACATATGAAATATAAACAAAATATCCATCATTACAACAAACACAAACATATGAAATTTAAACAAAATATCCATCATTACAACAAACACACACATATGAAATATAAACAAAATATCCATCATTACAACAAACACACACATATGAAATATAAACAAAATATCCATCATTACAACAAACACACACATATGAAATATAAACAAAATATCCATCATTACAACAAACACACACATATGAAATATAAACAAAATATCCATCATTACAACAAACACACACATATGAAATATAAACAAAATATCCATCATTACAACAAACACACACATATGAAATATAAACAAAATATCCATCATTACAACAAACACACACATATGAAATATAAACAAAATATCCATCATTACAACAAACACACACATATGAAATATAAACAAAATATCCATCATTACAACAAACACACACATATGAAATATAAACAAAATATCCATCATTACAACAAACACACACATATGAAAACTAAACAAAATATCCATCATTACAACAAACACACACATATGAAATATAAACAAAATATCCATCATTACAACACACACACACATATGAAATATAAACAAAATATCCATCATCACAAAAAACACACACATATGAAATATAAACAAAATATCCATCATCACAACAAACACACACATATGAAATATAAACAAAATATCCATCATTACAACAAACACACACATATGAAATTTAAACAAAATATCCATCATTACAACAAACACACACATAGGAAATATAAACAAAATATCCATCATTACAACAAACACACACATATGAAATATAAACAAAATATCCATCATTACAACAAACACACACATATGAAATATAAACAAAATATCCATCATTACAACAAACACACACATATGAAATATAAACAAAATATCCATCATTACAACAAACACACACATATGAAATATAAACAAAATATCCATCATTACAACAAACACACACATATGAAATATAAACAAAATATCCATCATTACAACAAACACACACATATGAAATATAAACAAAATTTCCATCATTACAACAAACACACACATATGAAATATAAACAAAATATCCATCATTACAACAAACACACACATATGAAATATAAACAAAATATCCATCATTACAACACACACACACATATGAAATATAAACAAAATATCCATCATTACAACACACACACACATATGAAATAAAAATGCCGTTCATAAGAACAAACTCATAAGAAACAAAAATTAAATACTCATTATTACAACAAATACATACATATCAAAAACAAAATAATAATAATTACAGAAGACATACAAAAAACAAAAAAAAAGACACAATACCCAGTATTACAACAGGCTGACTGACTTTCTACCCCACTAGGACATCACACAAGCGATAAACACCCGATGACACAAAGTGCCACCATGTGGATGAGGATCGCCATGGAGAGGTCCCAGAAACCGCGTTCAGACAATTGGCCATATTTATGGCCTGCCTATATTGCGGCCCCTGGCAAAAGCCAGAGTAGGGCTTCAAATAAAGAAAAATTTAATCCTAAAAAGGACGTAAATGATTTTGTAGCTTTTACAACAAAGATATAGAACAAAGACACAATAGCCATTGTTACAACAAAATATACAAAACAAAAACAAAATACCCATCATTCCAACAAACACGTGGATATATCTATAACATAAAGATAGTTATAGACACACTAAAAAATATGTTTTTAAATATATAAAAGTATTAATATAAAAAATTTAATGTTTTCGTGTCATAGTAAATAATTAATATCACGAGAAAGCAAACAGCGTATGCAAGTGTCATTAAAGCAATCAGAAAATGGCATGACACAATTCAGTCCAAAGATGACTGCCAGTTTTGTTGAAGCTCTGTGAGTACACAATAATTATGTATGTACAGGGGGAGTAACTCCAAAACAATAACTAGCTTCCATTATAAATTAGTTGAAGATATCATGGTAAGCCTCGGCTATGACTGAAGATATGTGAAAATGGGACATGAATGATACCAGTTTTGAGGTGAATGACATGGGCCCCTATGGGGACTCCATATTTTTCAGCAGTGCCACAAGCCATCTGCCAAGATTACAGTCATGAAGTTCTGCCAAGATTACAGTCGGAAAGTTGTACCAAGATTACAGTCATGAAGTTCTGCCAAGATTACAGTCGGAAAATTTTGTTGCAGAAATTGTAACAATGAATAACAAGAATATAGGTTACCTGTTGGGAACAGAAGGAGATCAAATATTAATCAGAGACTGATAGAAATATTCACATACTGAACTCTTTTTTCCACATATCAGACATACTGTGGTAGATCTATATTTTATAGGCCAGTCAGCATTCGGTGGGTGGTGTAGTCAATACACTAGCTGCCTTTACTTCACAGGACTTTACCTAGTACCCACTTAAGTAGATAGTATCTTAGCGACAGGTTCACTGTTAAAAATAAATTCAACTCTGTTTAGATTTAAACCTACGACTTTTGGATCTACAGGTGACAGTATAGTCACTACAACATAGCGGCTGATTGTGTACTGAATAAGTGTATAATCTTTGAAAATGGAGGACAGTGTTAAAATGATGGCACCTCACTGACTGATTAAACATGACATACATGAGACAGAAATCAGATGGCACAATGATACTCCAGCTAATGTTGGGATTCCAAAAGAAGTATTTTCCCATCTTTTCTGACCACATTGGAGTAGGCTGTTGGTGAATACTGGCTCTTGACTTCAACTTTAGGGGCCGTAGAGCTGAACTCCACCTCAATATAGTTAAGTTCTTTGGTTTGCTTGTCCTGTAAGATTAAAGTTTTGTTTGTGAATGAATAATTATCATGTTTGCATACAGATACCATCATCAGTGTTCAATCTAAACAATAGAGACACCTTGCTCAGTGCATACATTGGGTAGTATCAATGTGGATCTACGTGTGAATGCAAAGAAGTTATATAACATTTTTTAAATATTATTTTGTTGGTTAGTTGTCAGCATTCAAATTTAATCTGGGAGAATTCTCAATCTTGCATATAGTTTTGTATTTTCGGGAGTCAATGGGTTTTTCACATTCAAAACGTGCAAAGTCTTTCTTCTAGTTTTGTGTCTTATCATAAATTTATTCTGTCTGTTCATTAACACACAAAAAAGTTTGAAAGGACAGAAAACTGCCAGGTAATCTATTAACTCAGGATCAAAGAGATGTTAATCACTTACTATAGCTTATTATTTTTGTATCTATCCTTCACACACTGAATCAAACTGAATCTGCTTAAAGACAAAATATGTCATTTCTCTTTTTTTATTTTTTTACTGTAATGTTCATAGACAGAAAATTTTAATATTTACAGAAATAACATTCTATTTTTTAGATATTTAAAAAAAGTTACACCTAATTTAAAAAAAAAATGAAAGTAGAGTAAATCAGAATAAAATAAGGATGCAGAAAAACAGAAAACAGGAACACAAACAAATACGAATAAAGAAAAAAAAAAATGAAAAACATGCATTCATCATACCTTTGGTTTCTTCTTCTGAGGCACAGCATACATGTCCTCTAAGTTTTCGTGCTTTTCCTCATTCTGTTCTCGAGAGCAACTGTTTTCAACACTCGACTGAGCAAAACTTGCTTGGACATTTAGATATTCTGTTTCTGTAAAGTTATTTACTGCCTGGTTTTTGTACTGACCATCTTCTGTTTTCTGTTTCTGCAGTTTGCCAGTTTTGTCTCCTATCACCTTTCTGTTTGAATCTAACTCTTCTTCTGTGATTTCATCGTATGGATGGTAACGGGGCAGAACATTTCCTGACCCTGTTTTCACAACAAACCGTGTATTAGATGGAACATGATTCTCTGTGATACTGTTTTCTATAACTGTCTTTTGTGGCTTCTTACCAACTTTGTCTTTAGAATCTTTGCTCTTTGATTTTTCATATTTCTTGGGTTTCTTGTTCTTTTGATTTGAAATTAACTGGTCATCGCTAATGTCTTCACAAATGTGGTGAACTTGTGAGACTGGTTGCATGTTACTGGTTGAAATGTTGAGGTTGGATGTTGTCTCCACAGACGTGTCTTCATCAACTGATGATAAATCTGTTTGCTTCTTCTTTTCAACCTTTTCCTTAGAACTATTCTTTAATTTCGAAACATTTTCTTTGTCTATCTTTTTGGCACTGGTTGAGCCTAGCATTTCTTCAGTAATCTCATCATATGGGTGGTGGCGATCTGTATGCCCAGAACTAAGTGGGAGAGCATCTAATTTTGAAGCTGCATTAGACGATACAGTGTATGTGACCTCATTTTCTTTTTTCTTGTGTTTATCCCTCCCTGCCTTAGCTTTCAGCCCATCGTCCTGCTTTATCTTGTTATCATTCAAACATTTTTGGCTACATGAAAGCTGCTCGTCATTAATCTCCTCATAATGATGATACCGCTTATTTCCTGTAGCGCTGCATGCAGTAGGTGTGACAGCTGCAGCAGCTGAAGCCACAACCACATCAGGGAGGCTTTTAGATCTGGACTTCAGCTCTGAAGCTTGGTCATCTACTGTGACTGCCCCTGTGGGTAAATTTGTACTTGATGAAGTGGTCATCTGTTGGTCCAACTTCTGACGAGTGACCAGCAAAACATCATCGATTTCTTCGTACTGATGACCTCTGCTGGCTGCAGCTGTAAACAGAGAAAACAGTACAGTCAGCCATTTCCTGTTATCAAAAACAATTTTGAAAATTCAACATAGTATTTTACCATTTTGCCCATTGTAAATTTAAAAATTGTGGACACAGACAAAACTTTGCACAATTTATTGCCTGGCACATTTGGCTGTGTCTTATCAGATGTGTTTTCACAAAAACTTGTTTGTATGCTTTATTACATGTTGATGTATCTCTGAGTAATTACGTGATGCCTGGCAACAAATTGTCTGATGTATTATTTGCATCCACATTATTTCAAATTTAAAAAAAAGCTTTATCATTGTGTGCCCTGCCAACTGGCGTAAGAGCTCACACGTCTCCACAGATCACTATCCCTGGTTGCCTGGAACAGCTCTCTCGATGATATCCCTCCATGCCATCACTTCAGCCCATCCAGCATCATCTCTCTTGGTCTGCCTCTACCCATTTTCACTGATCTTTCCAGTTGTCACAATGTTCTCCAATGTCTATCTTCTTAATGACATTTAATAGGAGCCTGTTCTTTAAGGACCATGTGGAGAGTGTTGGGACAAGATGCCAAAAAGGATTCAGTTCACTTAAGACTATGGCTGCAATTGACATAGAGCAGAGAATGCTTTTCACACTATATCACCACCTGATCCTGTCAGTGGTTGATTATGGATTGGGACTGCTTAGTCTCCCAGAGTCAGATGGACAAGCTAAAGCGCATACAGAAGGCAGCTATGCCGGTCCTTCTGGGTTGCACCAGAGACACCCCAGTGGTGTGTATGCGATACATACTTGGTTTGCCGACTGTTGCAGGTAGGCACAAGGTGATGCAGGCACAGATCACCTTTTGCACAAAGCTCTGGGCACAGGAGAGGAGGCGGTCAAGGGACCAGCTGAACAGTTAGACTTGTGTAGGGTCTTAATCACGCTGAGCCAGGAATACAGAGACTGGCCTGCAGGTGCCATGGAAGTAGAAATTCAGCAATAATTCAAGATAATGCTCACTCAGAGGAATTGATTATTTACATAGACGGTTCAATGTCGAGAGGCAAAAGAAGTGCTTGGGGTATTTTAGCAAAAGTTAACGGTCGACGTTTGGTGCAGGAGAGCTAAGATTTGATTACACAATATCCAGCCTAAGAATGGAGGTGGAGGCAGTCACTGAAGTTTTCCACTGGTTAGAGAACATGACACACACACACACACACACACACACACACACATCGTGATTGTAACTGACTCAGAAAGCATGCTTAGGAAGGTCAGGACAGGCATGCTTCGTGCAGAGTGGCATGCTTCATTGCGAAGGACACGGGTGTGAAGTATTGTTTGGATTTTTTCTCCAGGAACCACCAATATGTTGGGAAATGAACAGACAGACAGACTTGCCGGCTCTGCACAACTTGGTGGAATACTGATGCATGATAGGGCAGACGTGGTTAGGCCTTGTGTTACAGCGTGAACAGTTCAGAGGAGTAGATGAATCACCGCAACCTGGTGAGATTGATGCAGGGGGGAGTGGCAAGGGGTTCTTGCCGATGTTTGAGGCTCAGAGGAAAGGCAAGAGGGTCGTTTAATCAGAATGCTTCTGGCACCATTTGTATTGGCACTCTGCACTGGCTGCTGAAGAAGAAGACCGAGTGTTTATGGGAATGCTCCAAGTTCTGTGATGACGGTTCTTGAATCAACTCAACTCAACTCTCTTCTCATTATGTGGCCACAGAACAGTGTTTGTCTCTTTCTTATTGTTGTAGATAAAGATCTACTTTCATTAGCTTCTTTCAAGCAATTGTTGTTTGTTACTCTGGCCGTCCAAGGTATTTGTAACATTCGTCTCAGAAACCTCATCTCTGTTGCTTCCTGCCAGGGAAGTAAATGGTCATAGATTTGCATTTCCATTACCCATTTCATCCTTGCAACACTAGAACAAATTGGTCATGACCCCATGGAACTCCAGAAAAAAAAAAAAAATAACTTGTAAAAACAAAAAACAAAAACCATTACACATGTTGTAATAAATTTGAAAAATCTATTTATCTACACTTTTCCATTTTTTTTCTCATAAATATATAAAGATATATGAAGGAATTAATCAATAAACAGGAATAAGGTGAAGCATGCAACAGAATTCATTTCCACAGGCCTAAAAATAATATGTCTATGCTGACTTATTCAATGACCCCTGACCTCTATCATTAAGGCTTACAGAAAAACTTGGCATCAACTTGGCAAATAAAAAGCTATCTGGATAAAGGAAAACCAAAATGCTATTTTTAGGTAATGTATTCATGTCTTGACCTCTTGAACGTTTGCACATGCATGAAACCACTGCACATGACACTAACTATACATTTCAAGTCACTATAGACGGGCTGAAAGACATTAAATGTGATCCAAATGTGATTAGATGGGATCCAACTGGATATGTTGGTTGTGTGGCTTCAAGTGGCAAAAAAGTAAATGCATAGATTTATTTTTTCAATATTTGTAGGTTCCCATATAGCCATCATCATCATCCTCACAAAGGGCTCACAGACTTTTCTTCGGTTCCATTCTATTCCATCCTTTTAATATCATGGATGAAATCCAGTCCAGCATCATTGCGTCTCTTCGGTGCTTTCTTAATATCCTACACTAAACAGGAGAAATCCACAGGTCCTGGAACAGTCTAATATTTCAGGGGGTGGTAGATAGGCTGCATGCAATCATGGGACCTAGGCTGCTCTATCTCATGGGATGTAGGTGGGTTGAGGTTAAGGCCAGCTCTAGGTGTTTTGGGGTTGGTTACAAGCATCAGAAAGCCGGGAAACACAGTCTTACCACCCTCTAAAACGTTAGACTGTCCTGTGACGTCATCTGGGGGTAGGATATAATGAAAGAACCTTCCCATCAATGTTTTTAAGATGTGCCCTGTGCGACCTAATTTTATCAATTCCTTTGTCTCTCCTGCCAGTGACTGTTTAGTGATTCTCTGCTCGCTTCTTCTCAGGATATACCCAAAATACTGCTGTCCTCTTTGTCATGTATCTGTTGATACCACAGGTTATTGAGGCATTTCTTCAATTTATTGAATTCATCCCTTTCCTTGTCCTGTTTTTTTTTAAGACCTGTTCTATGTTAACTCAGCCTAAAGTGGGTACCAGGAATTCTCCTGATAAGTTGATCTGGAGTGATACTGACCACACCACCTAGCAAACGCAGAGTGATTTATACAATCATGGCACTGGAATCATATGCCCAATACACCTCAACTCTTTCTGGCCCAAATAATGCAGGTTGTATGAATGAGTGTTTCTCACATGTACCAATCATCATATTATTTATATTTTTACATGTTATGTTTAGTGGAGGCCTCGGAGAAGTGGTGGTACAAAAGAATCTTCAGAATTCCTTTGACGCCTGAAAAGAGCAGCCCAGATGTTTTGAATGAGGCAGCTACACAGGTGTATAGATAAAAAGCTGGGTAGACAATCAAGGCGATAGGTAGATTAGCAGTTTGCTGGCTAGGTAAGCAGCGTAAAGATAAGCAGGTGGACATACAGATAATTAGGTCAGTCGGTATATATGTAGATAGCCTGGAGAAAATGGGAAAGGGGTTGAAGTGGTGAGTTGCAAGGCTATTTTTCTGTTTGTAGACTAAGGTACACAGTACTAGCACCTTTAAAGGCACACATTTTCAGTGCTACTCTATCAGACACTTTGTGTTGAGCACCCCCCCCCCCCCCTCTCTCTCTCTCTTCCCCCCATTTTTTAAAAATAATTATTTAAAAGAAAGGCTTTCGGCAGATGAAAAAGCACACGGGAATTGAGGTAAAATGTGTCAGCAGAAAGGTAGGCAGACAGGCAAGCTTCAACAGGATGAATCTTGACAGGGAACTAAATGGTATGCAAATGAGTAGTGCTAAGTAAGTAATAATTCTGGAAAATGGAATAGAACAGAGAGAGAGAGATAGAGAGAGAGCGAGAGAGAGAGAGAGAGAGAGAGAGAGAGAGAGAGAGAGAGAGCATTTTTTTTTTTTTTTACAAAATCATAAATCCTTATTAACAAAACAATCGTGTACTGAAAGATAAACCAGTTAACCTACAACTAGTACAACTAAATTAAACTGTCTACCTGTGCTGGGCGGCTCCAGGTGATGTTTGGTAACCGAATTCTTGGCTCCCATCCTTGTTCCCGAGCCAGTCACCTGTTTAACATCAACACTCTGTGACGCTAGTTATAGGTTGTCATAGAAACCCGAACTGCCGAAACGAAACGTTGGGATTTACTTGGTTCTCTGCCCTGTGAAATAAGTAGGAACAAATTATGTAGAGGTTTTTAAAAAAAAGGTAAATATTTTTCTTTGCGTTCACCGGGTGTAAACTCCAGCGGGAAATCTTGGTTGTTCGTCCATTTCTTGACTTTTGTAATCCTACAGAACTTGAGTTCGGTGCACACATCTGTTCTGAAGATTAGTTTGTAAAATTTTGATTCCCTGCCTCTCGGGCAAGGCTCATCGACTTCGAAGGGAACACAGCTAATTAGTCGTCTCTCACGACATGCTTGTAAAGGGGCAGTAGCTCTATTATTTTCCCTCTGAAAATGGGACAATGAAACCCAGAGGGAACAGAATGCTAAATGATAGCACATTGCTGCTTTTATCACAGCCTCTTACCAGAGTGGGCTCCTGTCTCCTCGGGGAGGGTGGGAGCTACTGCGCAGTAAACAGTAAAAAAAAAACAACAACGGGATTCTCCAATGAACATCACGCTGATTTTCAAACGAACAACTGGAGATATATGATTTTTAAATGAACAGTTGGAGATATTTGATTTTCACATGAACAACTGGAGATATATGATTCTCACATGAACAGCTGGAGATATATGATTCTCACATGAACAGCTGGAGATATATGATTCTCACATGAACAGCTGGAGATATACGATTCTCACATGAACAGCTGGAGATATATGATTCTCACATGAACAGCTGGAGATATACGATTCTCACATGAACAGCTGGAGATATATGATTCTCACATGAACAGCTGGAGATATATGATTCTCACATGAACAGCTGGAGATATACGATTCTCACATGAACAGCTGGAGATATATGATTCTCACATGAACAGCTGGAGATTTATGACTTTCACATGAACAACTGGAGATATATGATTCTCACATGAAGAACTGGAGATATATGATTCTCACATGAACAGCTGGAGATATATGATTCTCACATGAACAGCTGGAGATATATGATTCTCACATGAACAGCTGGAGATATATGATTCTCACATGAACAGCTGGAGATAAATTATTCTCACATGAACAGCTGGAGATATATGATTCTCACATGAACAGCTAGAGATATATGATTCTCACATGAACAACTAGAGATAAATGATTCTCACATGAACAGCTGGAAATATATAATTCTCACATGAACAGCTGGAGATATATGATTCTCACATGAACAGCTAGAGATATATGATTCTCACATGAACAACTAGAGATAAATGATTCTCACATGAACAGCTGGAAATATATAATTCTCACATGAACAGCTGGAGATATATGATTCTCACATGAACAACTAGAGATAAATGATTCTCACATGAACAGCTGGAGATATATAATTCTCACATGAACAACTGGAGATATATGATTCTCACATGAACAGTTGAGATATATGAATCTCACATGAACAGCCAGAGATATATGATTCTCACATGAACAGCCGGAGATATATAATTCTCACATGAACAGCTGGAGATATATGATTTTCACATGAACAATTGGAGATATATGATTCTCACATGAACAGCTAGAGATATATGATTCTCACATGAACAGCTAGAGATATATGATTCTCACATGAACAGCTAGAGATATATGATTCTCACATGAACAGCTGGAGATTTATGATTCTCACATGAACAGCTGGAGATTTATGATTCTCACATGAACAACTAGAGATATATGATTCTCACATGAACAGCTAGAGATATATGATTCTCACATGAACAGCCAGAGATATATAATTCTCACATGAACAGTTGGAGATATATGATTCTCACATGAACAGCTGGAGATATATGATTCTCACATGAACAGCTGGAGATATATGGTGTCCTTAACTGAACAGCTGGTGGGTGGCGGGATGAAAGTTTCAAGTGAAAAGTGGGAGCCGTCGGGTATAGCGGGTATACACTCGCCTGTGGATCCCAAGGACGAGGGTTCAAATCTACATGGAGCCGTTTTTTTTTTTTTTTTTTGTACGTGGCCTTTGCTCCTTAGATGTAAAGTGAAATGGTGAGAAGTCAAGTCGGTTGTCGTTATTTTGACCCTATCACCAATGGAAGTGGTCTATTATACTGTAAAAAAAATATACTAGTCTCGCCTAATATGCAGAGTGGGCCATTGCGTGTAAAGGGACATTAACTTCGCTTTACTTTAAGTGAAAATTAGAAAACGACATTATTAAATGAATTACTGATTTACTGATCTAAGAATCGACATAATAGCACACCGGGCATACTCATTGATGCTCCCTCTCACGCAGCAAATGTCTTAAGGTGTAGATGCTAACACTGATTATACACACATCGTTTTCTTCCTCACATACGGCGTACTTGCAGGATCCAGTCCTAATTCTTCGTCCACACATTCTTTAGTATGTTATTTTATCTCATCTCGTGAACAGTAAAAACATTGAAGAGGGCTGGTGATAAAAGTGATCCATGGGGTAATCCTGGGTGTGAGGTTTTCAGCTCAGAGATCCGTCTTCCACATTTGAAATCAACCCTTCTCTTGATAAGTGCTGCTGCTGCTATCCGTTTAACGGGTGTGGGGGAAATGTTGATATCTAGAAGCTGGTGTCTGGGTTTTTCAAAGAGAACTTTGATGTATGCATCTTCCAAGTCTAACATCGCAGCACTAACTTCCACTCCTGCATGGAAACCTGCATAGACTTCGTACACGAAAACTGCATCATTACTCCATGTATCTCTATGAGGTCGATATCCTCCCAGTGTTGATAGTAGTCTACTTTTTTTTGTTATAATTTATGAGTAACTTTCGTTGCCACTATTTTGTCTAGCAGTTTTCCAATGGTGTTTTGCATACCAATAATTCGGTAGCTGCTTTTAGAAGATGTTTTTTTTTTTTTTGCCAGGCTTAGGCAAAGGTAATAAATAACATTACGGGTGCCCCCCCCCCCCCTCCCCCCCCCCCCACTCCTATCTACCACTTTTGTAGCCAGAAATTCCGCTCTTTCATTGCTTCTCACTGGTGCACATCACAGACTGTATATCCACGTGATTTCCTGCGATGTTGATCTACGGATGCTTGATGTCCACTCATGCCACATTTGTGTATTTGATACTTGTGCAGTCTTCTTCTTCTGCCTTTCTATCCCCTAATGGAGCATAGGCCCTCAACCAACTCACGCCAAGTCGTTCTATCCTTCGCCATTGCATGGAGCTCTCCCCATGTCCTCCCCATCTTTCTAACTTCATTCTCCAGCTCTCTTCTCCGTGTGTTTTTTCGCCTTCCTTTATTCCTATGCCCCTGTGGGTTCCAATGCAAAGACATTCTAGTTATGCTGTTCTCATGTTTTCTCAGCGTGTGTCCTATCCAACGCCAGCGTCTTTTCCTCACCTCTTGGTCCACTGGAGCCTGTTTACTTCTCTCCCAAAGTTCTACATTAGTTATTCTATCATACCATTTAATATAACTATGACGTCAACATGTGCAGTACCGACTGAGAATCAGACACAATAATTCCTCAGGTAATTTTATTTTCTCTGTATAAACTGAACTGCAGTGATTGCCTCCACCTCCATCATCTTAAATAAAAAGCAGGAAACGATCAAATTTGCAACTGAACAGATACGCACAAAGAGCCTGTTAAGCAACCAATCATAACAACGTTCTCTGTTTACTGCTGACGTGTATATACTATCTGAGCGTTACTGCCACCAGTATTATCCCAGTATAACTACTATTCAGCTATTATTTCCTGTCCTTTTTAGGATGAATTTTTTCGTTATTTGAAGCCCTACTCTGGCTTTTGCCAGGGGCCGCAATATAGCCAGGCCATAAATACGGCCTAAAGTCTGAAGGCGGTTTCTGGGACCTCTCCACGGTGATCCTCACCCACATGGTGGCACTTTGTGTCATCGGGTGTTTATCGCTTGTGTGATGTCCTGGTGGGGTAGAAAGTCAGTTAATCAGCGATCAGTACACAAGAGAATGTGTTAACGTGGCTTTTTTGCAAGTCCAGATCAGTTATCTACAATCCATGGTCCGCAGTCCAGTGGTGGACAGTGGAAAAGTCCAGGGGGGGGGGGCGGCAATAATTTATGCCTTATTATGTAACGGGGTCGGATAGGTAGTTTTTCTCTTTCCGGGTTGAAGTCTGCATGTAAAACAACTTGAGGGCAGGAATGAAAGTGGTGACGATCTCGGAAACACCGCTTAACCACATAACCACAATTATTAAAAATCAGAGAAATCAAATGAACCCTAATACAGGTAGGTCTTCGACTATCTCAACAAGGCCACAGTCGCACATATCAGATTGTCTAGCCCGTTGGCTGTAGATGTCTCATTGGCTGAAACTTGAAATGTTGTGACGTTGGATTGAAAGAAACATTTTTAAAACCAGAAGAACTTGAGCATAGCTCATTTGGCTCAGTGTCGTGTACCTCGAAGCCCTTCAGCCCCGGTGCCATCTACACCGTTAATAATCTGGGAGAGTATGCGGCTTTTCTTCCATCCCCAGGCTGGAACCTGAGACAGGTCACGCATGGGAATTGTCCTTTGAACTCCAACGCGCTATCAACTACACTGAAGTGCTGGGCGATTTACCAAATAACCCACTGTTTATATTCGTTTCTTTGTTTGGTTACCTGTGTGATTCTTAACAAACACTTGGCACAAATAAGATTAGCTGCGTATCCTTTACAGAACGTTGCAGAACCAACCCCAGCAGCCCCTGGCTGTTGTGTGGTTTCTCTAGGCAATTTACATCCAGTAGTTTGCCATTGCTTACTGGACGGTCGGCTTCTTGATACCACTGTCGAAACAACGCAAGGCGCATGGCCCGCAGTTAGGATCGAACCCGGCACGCCAGCATTACGAAGCGTTCGCATCGACTTAGCCACAGAGCCGACTTGGCACAAAAAAACCAGACCATAAAAACAAGTGAAGGCTGCTTTGAACGTGGTCGACTTTATATGTATATATATATTAGAATGGACATGGACTGTCTGATGGGACGAGAAACATTGTCCACTGTTTCGATGGGCCGCGAATGTCAAACATGTTGAGGAACACTGCTCTAGAAGACTGTAACCGGCCGCCCACTTGATGACAGTGCACACTGTGTGCTGGATGGAAGCAGTTTTGAGTGGACACTTGAACTGTCAGCGTCAGAGAACGTTACAGTTGGAGATCTTCTTTAGAAGAGTAATCAGGTACAAGCCGATGATGGTCACATGATCTCAGCGATATGGTCAGCTGTCTAGCTGTTGTACTTGTCGCCCTTGCTTCTAGTTTTGGGAAATGATTGTATTCTTGCATTTTCTACTCTTCCTACTCCTCCCCTCCTACGCCTAGTTATTCATCTTCTCCTTGACTTCCTCTGCAACCACTTCGAGTGTTAAGGACGATGTATGTAAGGTTCTGCAACCTTCTTTTTCAGCTGCCTCGAGCATAGACGTATCGCGATGTCCAAGGTCAGTTACCGTTTGATTAGTCCCCTCATATCTCATTGTATTCTCTGTAACTATAAATCCACTGACGACTTGCTAGGCCTGTCGCAATGTACTTTCAACTAAAATATGTTGTTATTTCTAGTATTCCTAATTAATTACTTCGGTCTCTGTTACTGCTTGTAATTTAAATTAAGAGACTTCCTGACGTCCTGCATTGTACTCCGAGAGGCTTTCGTAATTTCTGCGTTTTAATGTCTCTGAGTACTGTTTTCCACTCTACTGTTGTCATTACAATTATTTATAAGGATGTGCCGAGTGGTATGGTGTCGTTCCTAACTTAACTCAGTTGGTGTGTTACCTGTTCATACGTGTGGTATTGTAGATGTATGTATGTGATGATGTAGCGTTTGTGTTTGTAATATAATGAAACTCAATGGTTCTACATTCGTTTGATTTGATATCTTTACGTGATACTGTATGATAGCGTCACAGACGTTATATTTTACTGCATAACTTAGTGGTACAGCGAAGCATGGTAAGTCAGATCAGGTCAGGGCTCTTTCAGGGCGAGCGAACATGGCAAAGGTATAAACAGATCTACGCGATCTGAAGATAATAGTGCCGCGGGGATGAATCAAAGGATCCGGCTGATACTCAACACTCAGGGGAAAGGCAAGGAGGGCATACATCCAAACTGCTACTGGCTGCATCGAGACTGACATTGCGCCCAGGCTGCTGAATATGGGGAAGGGACACTTATAGAGCAGACGGGGAAACGTGCCCAGCAGTTTTGAAACTGAATTCATTTGTATTTGTAATAATCCGTTATATTATTATTATTATAGTTTAATTATAAACAGAAAAGTAAATTTTTTAAACTTTTTATCAAACAAAAAGCTAAGGACATTGTTGAATTGTTTTCATCAGCAGTTTGTGTATATCTTAAATATCTAGCTAATATAATAACATAGGCATCAATATATTAAGAACACATTCTGACCAAAACGTATCTCCATACTATCTGTTTCTTGTGCTGCGGAATCTGTTGACCTCCTTTTTTTTTTAATTAATTACATTTTATTATGTGAAGGAAAAAGGGTGGGGGGGGGGGGGGGGGGGTGTGCGGTCTTGCAATATACTCGAGGGAGGCGCGTTAAGCTCTTGCCATATATTTTACCGAATACTAGAGTGTCGCTTCTCAGCTTGTCTTCTATTTTATATGTTCTATTTCGAAGTATTACACAATTCTCGACCAATTTCAGGATTAGTGCGACACATTAGTTGATGAATACTAGAAGATATAAACAGTGCGACAAACACAAAACAGTGCATCAAGTTTGGAAATGTGTGTGTCAAAACAGGACGCGCACGTACTTTCACTTTCACACACACGACATAATCCGGATAATAGGTTGGTCCACATTTCTGTTCTCACACCCCTACACGTTCTTTGTCATCATGTTGATATGTTGTTATACTTGACAGTTCTTCCACCCCTCCCATTCTACAGTATGTAACTCCATAAACTGGTGTCTCTCAATATACCTGTTTGTTAAGGTTAAGCAAGACATCTACATATAGCACTTTCAAGTCGTATCTGAATAGGACCCATTTGAGGCAGTGAATATTAATCTTAAGCTGTAATCTCAAAAGAGGAACTTCCAAATAAATAAGTAATATAGTTTCTGTATCTATGTCGTGCTAATTTTTTCCAAGTGTCACAGAGTAACCATCTGAAAACGACAGCCACACACAACAGGTAGACGTACAATAGTTAGTCGACAGTATATCCTTAGCGCACATCAGAATATCATTAGTGCACATCAGAATATCATTAGTGCACATCAGAATATCATTAGTGCACATCAGAATATCATTGGTGCACATCAGAATATCATTAGTGCACATCAGAATATCATTAGTGCACATCAGAATATCATTAGTGCACATCAGAATATCATTAGTGCACATCGGGATATCTTTAGTGCACATCAGAATATCATTAGTGCACAACAGAATATCATTAGTGCACAACAGAATATCATTAGTGCACATCAGAATATCATTAGTGCAGATCAGAAAATCATTAGTGCACATCGGAATATCTTTAGTGCACATCAGAATATCCTTATTTCAAATCGAACCCTTCAGTCCATAAGTGCTCAGACCCCCTCCTTCGTAAATCCCGCAGCGTGTAGCGGCTCATGACCCCAGTTCTGTGTTGGTTTCTTATTCTTCTTTGACTTCCTGCATAAGGGCATTTATCTGCCTATCCCCCTTTTAACATGCTGTTCTTGTAGTCTGATCATGGTTGCAGGTTCGTAGCCATCACTTGATTCTCCCAAACGTCTTACTTCTCGTGGAGCATTCAGAATATCTGCATTGGCAATGGTTCGTCCACCATCCACACTAGCTTTACATGCAAGCCGATCAGCTTGTGCATTCACTTGCACGCCTGCCTGCCCAGGCACAAATATGAAACTAAAATGTGTCACACTTGACCGCTTTAGAGACTCCAGCCCGTGTCTTCAGACCTAGCTCCCTGTTTATACTAAAGACGCGCAATAACTAGAAATGGGATGGTAAATGTGAAACCTTGATCTGTTCTAGGTAAGGCTGGGTGACTAGCTCCTTTCCGTGACGCTTTTACTTCCTAGAAGATTCCCATAAAAGTTTCTAGTACCTGGTGAGTTGACACCAAGAAACTATTTCCTATAATGGAAAAAGAAGGGATGGTAGGCTATCCTACAAAAAAAACGACCACATAAGACGGCCCCACACCCCCCCCCCCCCCCAAAAAAAAAAAAACATGTCTCTTTATGTTACTGTTTAAACCTACGAAAGGCGGTCGACTGCCAAATGGCAGTTTCAGAGTTATGAAATTCATTTGGAACGCCTAAGCAACAGATTGGATAACGCGAGATAGAAACGTAAACGACGTTTATCATTATCTTCATGAAGATTTTTGCAGATCGTCCCTCTCGTTTTAACCCATTAGAATGATGCTAACTCTGTCAAATCTCTCTCTCTCTCTCTCTCTCTCTCTCTCTCTCTCTCTCTCTCTCTCTCTCTCTCTCTCTCTCTTGCTGATCCCCACCATATATTCTGAATGCTCCACGAGAGGTAAGACGTTTGGGAGAATCAAGTGATGTCTACGAACCTGCAACCATGATCAGACTACAAGAACAGCATGTTAAAAGGGGGATAGGCAGATAAGTGCCCTTATGCAGGAAGCCAAAGAAGAATAAGAAAACACGCTGCGGAATTTACGAAGTAGGGGGGG
>CAJHNH020006523.1:554184-601684 GCA_905116865.2 Candidula unifasciata | reverse complement strand
CTATATACATGTGTGTATGTATATCCGCGTGTGTGTGTGATTGCGTTTAACGTTACGTGCGTGACTATTTTGGGCACAAGCTAAATTCAAATCCTTCTTTTATAAAGCGTGACTTGATATACTGTGTGTGGTTTCTTTTCAGGGAACTTTGTGTTTGTTTTATTGTCATCCGTTCTGACGGGGGGGGGGGGGGGGGGGGGGGGGGGGGGTGCGGGAGTGGGGGGGAGTTGGTTTTATGCCTAAAAAAATTGTCACTACTGCGTACTGTTGTGCACTTACAGAAACAAGGCCTGTCATCCAGCTGTTTGCTAGCAATGATTAGCCTTATTACTAGCCTAGGTTCCAAAAGGGTGTTTTTTCCTGGCGCAGGCAGTAGCAACAACCATTTTTTAATCCATCATTTTTTTGTCCAGCCTGATGGTGATGTAGTAGAGTTCAGTGGCTACATGGTACTAGATATAAATTTCTATCATAGTTAGATCTGAATTTTTCTCAAGTAGTTCGATTGGGTATTAGACCTTGATTTCTACTGTGTATTCTCGCCCAGAGATATTTTGATGGCATGTCGCTGGAGGCACATGTTAAAATGTTTCAATTTGTGCCACCACTGATGTAATTTTCTGAACGTACGCGTTCAATATTCGATTTCCTTGTAGTGAGTAGCACATGGTCTGGTCGAGCACTTTGATGGTTGTTAATGTAGTGTTATCTTTGAAGCAACGTTAGTTTTGTGTTCAGGGGGAAAAAAAACAGGCGCTTAATGTGATGATTATAATTCAGTTGCTTGATTCAAGATTTAACTTTAAGTTTGTGCAGTAGTCTGACTGGGCATTGCCTATTTAGTAATATGTTGTTGTTACTGTTGTGAAGCTCATTATTCACATATTCCCCGCCAGGGTTTTACCGATATATTCCATGGCCCCTGCAAGAAGAACCTCTGTCTTTTTTCTACTTTTCCTGTTCAGCGAGAAAACTAACAATGCTCTGATTTGATCCGAGTGACCGCAGCTATTTGAAAAAAAAATTGTTGAGTGTACAGGTTACCTTATACTGTCTTTGTCTTCTCGACTTCCAGCAAGCGGCTAGACGATAATAGTAGGGATGATAGTGGTATCGGTGTCTGTTAAAGTAATAGTGTCAGAAGCAGTCAAATCAACAGGTTTAGAAGTAGTGGTCGACATACCGGCTGTGAATTGAAGTCCAGCAATGGCAAAATGCTGGCAAGAAGAAAATGAAAAAGAAGTATTGCCTATTTGGTTATTTTTTAATATTAATACCTTTATTTGAGATTAGTAACCATAATTTCAAAGTTTAAGTTTACGTTTTTATGAAATCTAGCAACATGGGCAACATTTGTGTTCTCTTTTATTGTGATATATAAACTTGCATATGAAATTGGTGAAAATAAGTAGGCATAAACAGTCTTCTAGTATAAAGTGAACATTATCTTCTTGATGTTTTTAGAGATCACCATTCGAGCGTAAATTGAGCTCTTAAAAATTATCACAATTGCCTTTTGATGTTTTCTGGGACTTATTATTATTCCTTTGTCGTCTCGCTGATACCTGGATGTAGCCCAGTGTTGTGGTTTTGTCGTCTCACTGATACCTGGGTGTAGCCCAGTGTCGTGGTTTTGTCGTCTCACTGATACCTGGGTGTAGCCCAGTGTCGTGGTTTTGTCGTCTCACTGATACCAGGCTGTAGCCCAGTGTCGTGGTTTTCATTATTTGTCTGAAAACCCTGCCTGAATCTTTGTCTACTATTGAAAATCTAATTAAAATGATAACATATGCATCCAATTTACATCCAATTAAAGATTTGGAAAACATTCTGATTGTTTCTTTGATTATTTTATACTTGCATTTTTGTTTATGTATCTCTGCAAGTTCTTGTTAACAGTAACTTGGATTTTTTCTTTTCTTTTTTTGTTTTTTTGTTTTGTTTAATTAATTAATCACATTTTATTATGTCAGGGGAGGGGTGCGTAGAGTCTTGCCCTATTGTCGGGGGTGTTCGAGGGGTGTGTAGTGTCTAGCCCTATTGTCGGGGGTGTTCGAGGGGTGTGTAGTGTCTTGCCCTATTGTCGGGGGTGTAGCAGGGGTGCGTAGTGTCTTGCCCTATTGTCGGGGGTGTAGCAGGGGTGCGTAGTGTCTTGCCCTATTGTCAGGGGTGTAGCAGGGGTGCGTAGTGTCTTGCCCTATTGTCGGGGGTGTAGCAGGGGTGCGTAGTGTCTTGCCCTATTGTCGGGGGTGTAGCAGGGGTGCGAAGTGTCTTGCCCTATTGTCGGGGGTGTAGCAGGGGTGCGTAGTGTCTTGCCCTATTGTCGGGGGTGTAGGAGGTGTGCGTAGTGTCTTGCCCTATTGTCGGGGGTGTAGGAGGGGTGCGTAGTGTCTTGCCCTATTGTCAGGGGTGTAGAAGGGGTGCGTAGTGTCTTGCCTTATTGTCCGGGGTGTAGGAGGGGTGCGTAGAGTCTTGCCCTATTGTCGGGGGTGTTGGAGGGGTGTGTAGTGTCTTGCCCTATTGTCGGGGGTGTTGGAGGGGTGTGTAGTGTCTTGCCCTATTGTCGGGGGTGTAGGAGGGGTGTGTAGTGTCTTGTCCTATTGTCGGGGGTGTAGAAGGGGTGTGTAGTGTCTTGTCCTATTGTCGGGGGTGTAGCAGGGGTGTGTAGTGACTTGCCCTATTGTCGGGGGTGTTGGAGGGGTGTGTAGTGTCTTGTCCTATTGTCGGGGGTGTAGCAGGGGTGTGTAGTGTCTTGCCCTATTGTCGGGGGTGTTGGAGGGGTGTGTAGTGTCTTGTCCTATTGTCGGGGGGGTGTAGCAGGGGTGTGTAGTGTCTTGCCCTATTGTCGGGGGTGTTGGAGGGGTGTGTAGTGTCTTGCCCTATTGTCGGGGGTGTAGGAGGGGTGTGTAGTGTCTTGCCCTATTGTCGGGGGTGTAGAAGGGGTGTGTAGTGTCTTGTCCTATTGTCGGGGGTGTAGCAGGGGTGTGTAGTGTCTTGCCCTATTGTCGGGGGTGTAGGAGGGGTGCGTAGTGTCTTGCCCTATTGTCGGGGGTGTAGGAGGAGTGTGTAGTGTCTTGCCCTATTGTCGGGGGTGTTGGAGGGGTGTGTAGTGTCTTGCCCTATTGTCGGGGGTGTTGGAGGGGTGTGTAGTGTCTTGCCCTATTGTCGGGGGTGTAGGAGGGGTGTGTAGTGTCTTGCCCTATTGTCGGGGGTGTAGCAGGGGTGTGTAGTGTCTTGTCCTATTGTGGGGGGGGGGGGTGTAGGAGGGTGTGTAGTGTCTTGTCCTATTGTGGGGGGGGGGGGTGTAGAATGGGTGTGTAGTGTCTTGTCCTATTGTGGGGGGGGGGGGTGTAGGAGGGGTGTGTAGTGTCTTGTCCTATTGTGGGGGGGGGGGGTGTGTAGCAGGGGTGTGTAGTGTCTTGTCCTATTTGGGGGGGGGGGGGTGTAGGAGGGGTGTGTGTAGTGTCTTGTCCTATTGTGGGGGGGGGGGTGTTGTAGGGGGTGTGTAGTGTCTTGTCCTATTGTGGGGGGGGGTGTAGGAGGGGTGTGTAGTGTCTTGTCCTATGTGGGGGGGGGGGGTGTAGCAGGGGTGTGTAGTGTCTTGTCCTATTGTGGGGGGGGGTTGTAGTGTAGTGTCTTGTCCTATTGTGGGGGGGGGGGGTGTAGGAGGGGTGTGTAGTGTCTTGTCCTATTGTGGGGGGGGGGGGGGGGGGTGTGGGGGTGTAGGAGGGGTGTGTAGTGTCTTGTCCTATTGTGGGGGGGGGGGGGTGTAGGAGGGGTGTGGGGGTGTGTTGAGTGTCTTGTCCTATGTGGGGGGGGGGGGGGGGGGGTGTAGGAGGGGTGTGTAGTGTCTTGTCCTATTGTGGGGGGGGGGGGGGTTAGGAGGGTGTGTAGTGTCTTGTCCTATTGTGGGGGGGGGGTGTAGGAGGGTGTGTGTGTAGTGTCTTGTCCTATTGGGGGGGGGTGTAGGAGGGGTGTTGTAGTGTCTTGTCCTATTGTGTGGGGGGGTGGGGTGTAGGAGGGGTGTGTAGTGTCTTGTCCTATTGTGGGGGGGGGGGTGTAGGAGGGGTGTGTAGTGTCTTGTCCTATTGTGGGGGTTTTGGGGGGGGGGGGGGTGTAGGAGGGGTGTGTAGTGTCTTGTCCTATTGTGGGGGGGGGGGTTGTAGGAGGGGTGTGTGTAGTGTCTTGTCCTATTGTGGGGGGGGGTGTAGGAGGGGTGTGTAGTGTCTTGTCCTATTGTTTGGGGGGGGGGAGTAGGGGGTGTGGGGGTGTAGGAGGGGTAGTATTGTGTAGTGTCTTGTCCTATTGTGGGGTGGGGTGTAGGAGGGGTGTTGTAGTGTCTTGTCCTATTGTGGGGGGGGGGTGTAGGAGGGGTGTGTAGTGTCTTGTCCTATTGTGGGGGGGGGGTGTAGGAAGGGTGTGTAGTGTCTTGCCCTATTGTGGGGGGGGGTGTAGGAGGGGTGTGTAGTGTCTTGCCCTATTGTGGGGGGGGGGGTGTAGGAGGGGTGTGTAGTGTCTTGTCCTATTGTGGGGGGGGGGTGTAGGAGGGGTGTGGGGTCTTGTCCGATTGAGGGGGTGTGGTGGTTAGTGTTGGCTATCCTAGTGGGGGGGGGGTGTAGTGAGGGGTGTGTAGTGTCTTGTCCTATTGTGGGGGGGGGGGTGTAGGAGGGGTGTGTAGTGTCTTGTCCTATTGTGGGGGGGGGGGTTGTAGGAGGGGTGTGTAGTGTCTTGTCCTATTGTGGGGGGGGGGGGTGTAGGATCGGGGTGTGTAGTGTCTTGTCCTATTGTGGGGGGGGTTAGGAGGGGGTGTGTAGTGTCTTTGCCCTATTGTGGGGGTTTGGGGGGGTGTAGGAGGGGTGTGGGGTGTAGGAGGGGTGTGTAGGGGCTTGTCCTATGTTAGGAGGGGTGTGGGGGTAGGAGGGGTGTGTAGTGTCTTGTGGGGGGGGGGGGGGGGGGGGGGGGGGGGGGGGGGTATTGTGGGGGGGGGGGTGTAGGAGGGGGGGGGGGGGGGGGGGTGTGTGTAGTGTTGTTTGTCCTATTGTCGGGGGGGGGTGTAGGAGGGGTGTGTAGTGTTTGTCCTATTGGGGGGTGGGGGGGGTGTGGGGGGGTGGTGTCTTGTATCTTATGGTGGGGGGGGGGTGTAGGGGGGTGTGTAGTGTCTTGTCCTATTGTGGGGGGGGGTTGGAGGGGGTGGGGGTAGGAGGGGTGTGTAGTGTCTTGTCCTATTGTGGGGGGGGGGGGTTGTAGGTAGGGGTGTTGTAGTGTCTTGTCCTATTGTGGGGGGGGTGTGTTGGAGGGGTGTGGGGGTGTAGGAGGGTGTGGAGGGGTGTGTTGTAGTGTCTTGTCCTATTGTGGGGGGGGGGTGTTAGGAGGGGTGTGTAAGTGTCTTGTCCTATTGTGTGGGGGGGGGGGTGTAGGAGGGGTGTGGTCCTTGTGTATTGGAGGGGTGTGTTAGTGTCTTGTCTATTGTGGGGGGGGGGGTGTAGGAGGGGTGTTGTAGTGTCTTGCCCTATTGTGGGGGGGGGGTGTAGGAGGGGTGTGGGGGCTGTAGGAGGGGTGTTGTAGTTGTCTTGTCCTATTGTAGGGGGGGGGTGTAGGTGGGGGTGTGTAGTGTCTTTGCCCTATTGTGGGGGGGGGGTGTAGGTGTAGGAGTGTAGGAGGGGTGTGTAGTGTCTTGTCCTATTGTGGGGGGGGGTGTGTAGGAGGGGTGTGTAGTAGTTGTCTTGTCCTATTGTGGGGGGGGGGTGTAGGAGGGGTTGTGTAGTGTCTTGCCCTATTGTGGGGGGGGGGGGGGGTGTAGTGTCTTTCCTAGGGTGTGGGGGGGTGTAGGAGGGGTGTGTAGTGTCTTGTCCTATTGTGGGGGGGGGTGTAGGTGTGTGGTAGTGGGGGGGGTAGTGAGGGGTGTGTAGTGTCTGTCCTATTGTGGGGGGGGGGTAGGAGGGGTGTGTTAGTGTCTTGCCCTATTGTGGGGGGGGGGTTGTAGGAGGGGTGTGTAGTTGTCTTGTCCTATTGTGGGGGGGGGGGGTGTAGGAGGGGTGTGTGTAGTGTCTTGTCCTATTGTGGGGGGGGGGTGTAGGAGGGGTGTGTAGTGTCTGTAGGGATTCTATTGTGGGGGGGGGGTGGTGTAGGAGGGGTGTGTAGTGTCTTGCCCTATTGTGGGGGGGGGGGGTGTAGGAGGGGTGTGTGTAGTGTCTGCGCCAGGTGGGTGTGGGGGGGGGTGTAGTGTGTGTCCTTGTCCTATTGTGGGGGGGGGGTGTGTAGGAGGGGTGTGTAGTGTCTTGCCTATTGTGGGGGGGGGGGGTGTAGGAGGGGTGTGTAGTGTCTTGTCCTATTGTGGGGGGGGGTTCCTAGGGGTGTAGGAGGGGTGTGGGGGTGTAGGAGGGGTGTGTAGTGTCTTGCCCTATTGTGGGGGGGGGGGGTGTAGGAGGGGTGTGTAGTGTCTTGTCCTATTGTGGGGGGGGGTGTAGGAGGGGTGCGTAGTGTCTTGCCCTATTGTCGGGGGTGTAGGAGGAGTGTGTAGTGTCTTGCCCTATTGTCGGGGGAAGGGGAGGGGTGCGTAGTGGGGGTCTTGTAGTTCTATTGTCGGGGGTGTAGGAGGGGTGCGTAGTGTCTTGTCCTATTGTCGGGGGAAGGGGAGGGGTGTGTAGTGTCTTGTCCTATTGTCGGGGGTGTAGGAGGGGTGCGTAGTGTCTTGCCCTATTGTCGGGGTGTAGGAGGAGTGTGTAGTGTCTTGTCCTATTGTCGGGGTGTAGGAGGAGTGTGTAGTGTCTTGTCCTATTGTCGGGGTGTAGGAGGAGTGTGTAGTGTCTTGTCCTATTGTCGGGGGTGTAGGAGGGGTGCGTAGTGTCTTGCCCTATTGTCGGGGTGTAGGAGGGGTGTGTAGTGTCTTGTCCTATTGTCGGGGGTGTAGGAGGGGTGTGTAGTGTCTTGCCCTATTGTCGGGGGTGTAGCAGGGGTGCGTAGTGTCTTGTCCTATTGTCGGGGGTGTAGGAGGGGTGCGTAGTGTCTTGCCCTATTGTCGGGGTGTAGGAGGAGTGTGTAGTGTCTTGTCCTATTGTCGGGGGTGTAGGAGGGGTGCGTAGTGTCTTGCCCTATTGTCGGGGTGTAGGAGGGGTGCGTAGTGTCTTGTCCTATTGTTGGGGGTGTAGGAGGGGTGCGTAGTGTCTTGCCCTATTCTTGGGGGAGGGGTGCGTAGGGTCTTGCCCTATTGTCGGGGGAAGGGGAGGTGTGTGTAATGTCTTGCCCTATTGTCGGGGGAAGGGGAGGGGTGCGTAGTGTCTTGCCCTATTCTTGGGGGAGGGGTGCGTAGGGTCTTGTCCTATTCTCGAGGATGGGGGAGAGAGGGCACCACACAAAAGACATCGGACATCACTGACCAAATGGCATCAGACTTAGACATAGCCTGCCGTTCTTTCCCTCCCTTGTTCTGTTATCCCAGTGTTTGGTCGTTTAATTCTAGTCAAGTTCCCAGAGAAGATAGATGTCCTTCTTGTGATGTATGTAAGTTGTTCTCTGGGTACATTACATTCTTTAAAGAATCCTTCATGAGGTTATGATCGTTCCCAGAGTTCTCACATTTCTTCTGAATTTTGTTTTCACCCACAGCAGTTTTCACTGACCCACAAACTGTCCATGATTCATTTCTGAGTATCATCCAGCAAAATGCTGGTTGCACACGGACCTTTATACATTTAACTGTTTTAATACATTGCCCAGGAAAATACCGAAATGCTTACACACATTATCTTAATTCAGACTAGTATAATTCAGCTTGAGTTTGTCTTTTGTAGGAAATGTGTTCATTATAATTAACAGGTTTGTGCTTTTACATGTACAAACTAAGATCTTGGATAGCCAAAAAGAGCAACCAAGAGGTTTTGAAAGAGTCGGGAGCCTGAAGACAACTTATCACATATTATGAGAAGAGGGAAAATAGAACATGTAGTGACCACTGAAAAGATCTGTGGAAGGAGGGATAGAGGAAGACAATGAGAGAAGATGCTTGACACTTTTGTTGCATGATATGGAAGTGTGTCGGCACACGAACTGATACATGCTGCAGGAGATCGCAGATTATGGAGAGGCATGATCGCCCACGCCAGTCGGCAAGGCACCTGATGATGATGAATCTAAGAACGCTGTTTTTACTCTCTTTTACATGCAGGATATTTTTGTTTTGGTGGTACGCAGCTGTACGCAGTACAGACACCTATTTTTGTAGGCATTACATTAATTAGTTAATAAAGGCTCCAAAATTGCTGTACATGGGAACCCCCTCCCCCTTCCACCAACTGCTCCATTCCTATGCCAGTGGAAGAACACACAAAATATTCTTTACTGTCCCATTTTAAAACTAGTATCAGCTGTAGCAAAATTTAACGTTTGCACTCGCAAAGCATAAATGCATAAGGCAGCTGTCAGATGTACCAATACTAACAGTCCTACACCAGAATTGCAGCTCACTGTTGGCACAGTCGGTCAACCAAGAAAGCACTGCTGTAACAGACACTCTGTGACGGGTTGTGACAATTTTGTTTGGAAACTTTGTGATGAGCAATGCACATACACTTTATTTCTTAGTTAACAGCTCTTGGTTGTATCTATCATTTCTTGTTATCATGTGTCATTTTCAGTGATGCAAGCAGTATAATCAGAATATCGCAGATGGCATTTATTATGTTCAATAGATCAGTGGCTTTCTGTTTGCCTGGTACCTTCAAGGTTATGTGTTCACATCCCTTTTGGGTAGGGGGGGTTGTTTTTTTTGTTTTTTTTACTTAGGCTCTGGCCCAGTGTAAAATAAGAATATTGAAATTTCAAGACAACTGAAGAGAACAAGTGTTATTTTAACCATATGACTGTTCAAATGCTGCTGGCCTAAAAATGCTGGACCGAATTCATATACCAAATAATTCTTATAACAGACGAAGATGATTTTTATCTTATAGACACAAACACACACACACAAACACACACACACATAGACGCATACAGACATACATTTATTCAGGTAAAACCATGTATACACATACAGACATACATATATTCAGGTAAAACCAAGTATACACATACAGACAAGCAGAGAAAGTCATCGTATAAGGTGATCATATTTATCTATGGAAGCCTTATATTTGTTCTATGTCTAGGAAACATTAAAGGGACAATCCCTAATTGTCCGCTTAAATGATAATAATATTAAAACAGCAAATCATAAAATAAAATCAGTAAAATGCTTTTGCTACATTTCATCTGGTTCCTCCTCAAAATTATGCTCGGTTTCTTCTTCACCATCCTCTGCGTCCTGATGCTTCTGCTCCACTTCCTTCCTGCTTTCTCGGATGGCCTTGATCTCTCTCCGTGTCTTCATTCCTCGAAACCCTGCCTGAATCTTCGCGGCAGCCTTTTCTGGGTCAGGCCCTGAATGATTGTCGATACGATCCTGCTTTGAAAGATTTCCCTCAATCATTTCCTCAGACACTTCAACAAAGGGATCCAAAGGAACTTCATTAGGATCTTCAGAAACAGACCCTGCTTCATTATTCTGATTGTCATCCTTTTCTGGTGGTTCTTCTTGCGCCTTTAGCGCTTCTGCTTCCTCTTGCATCTTCTTTCTGGCTTTCAGTCCTTTAAACCCAGCCTGGAGCTTGAGTGTGGCTTTCTCAACTTCAGGGTCTGTCAAGTCAATGTCAATTTCTTCGTTGTTATCGTCTGCTGCTGCTGCTGTGGAGGCCGTGTCGACATCTTTCTCAGCATTGCTGTATTTATCATCTGCAGCCTCTTGTCCTGGACTGTCTGTGGCTGGCTTCAAGGACTTGCGTGTCCTGTATCCCCTGTACCCTGCCTGGATTTTAATAGCTGCTTTTTCAGCCTCAGTCAGATCAATGTCACGTCCAACATCTCTTTCTGGAGATTTCTTTCCTTCGTCTTCATCTTTTGCCTCTGTTTTCTGTAAAGAAAAGGCACAATCAAGGTTTGCGCACACACTGTTTGAAGTTAAAAAAACAAGGAAATTTGTATATTCAAGTCTCTTATAAAATATGATTCTCAATTAGCTTCACTGCTATAGGTTTTGACAGAAGCTAAAGCTTCCCCCCCCCCCCCTTCCTTTTCCCCTCAAAATATAAATATATCACAAGCCTCAGAAACAAATTATTTTTCCAGCCACAGATGGGAAGATGAGAACTAGAACATGTTGTATGTGACACATGGAAGTGTTTGTGGAAAGAGATGCAGAGGCACACAAACAAAGAATGAAGATTTGGTTCAACCTTTCATGAAATAATGGCATGGTGTTAACCCAGCTAATTACCCCCTTCATTCCCCCTTTTTCCCACATGATATCAACCTCCCAGTTGCAGTAACTGTTTTCCCGAAGAACATTTGTAAGGAATCGGTGTAACATCCATTTATTGCATAGACATTATCTTATTATATAGCTGTATATACGTTTCAGTTATTTTCTCCATTTATATCCTATTTATTTGCAATTCACCAAATAATTATTACATGTATTTTGCACTTAATGTTTAAGCCCTTTCATCTCCAGCAACTTGCTAAAGCCCCCACCCACACACATACACACTCTCTCTCTCTCTTTCTCTCTCTCAATATTTCTCTCACACACAATTTGGATCTGTTGCTGTTTGGGCGTGTCTTCTCATGTGCTTCATATATGCAGAAGCACAGAAACACCGTTTTTCCCTCATTCCCTTGTTTCGGTGTGCTTCACATGTGGAGATACACAGAAACACTGTTTTTCCCTCTGTTCCTCATTTATCTGGTTGGCCTGTTTTTAATATCCTACTTAGCCTGTACACAAAAGCTTGCTGTAGTATACTGTCTGTTGGCATCCAAATTACATCACAAAACCACATCCTCTGATGATTTCTATTTGAATTTGGTGCCGCTACTCTCCCCACTTTTTGATTTTATAATTGTTTTCACTTATTTCTATTTTTGATAATCTAATTTTAGCTGTTATAATCTTTTTTCTCTCTCTTTTTCTATAATTATCAAGACTGGATTTGATAGCGCAGAGTTTGAAAGAAGAATAAACTTAATTAAAAGGACTATTTAAAAATCGTAACCAGGATAATATAAACGAATAATGTCAATGTTACCCTAAAGAAACAGCAGTCTAAAATGAACTGCCATACCTAGTCTGCTTTGTCTGACCGTATGCGTTCAAGTTAACATAAAGATTCTGGAAACTTTTAAACAGCAATTTTCAAGGAAGGACAGACATCTATACAGACACCCAAGATGTAAGCAACACAGCCCTAAAGCTCATGAAAAATATAAACAAGACTCGTGTGAAGGCACTGTGGCTTCCAATAAAATAGCACCAAATATCACAGCCTCAATTGCCAAGGTAGAAAGAAATACAGGCAAACGGAAACATCCCGATCAGTGGAAACAAGCCAACAAAACAATGATGTACATAAATTCCACTACACATTTGATTGTCTAGCTAATGTCAGTGTGGCAGACAATTTAAAAAAACGTTTTTTCTTTAAATTTGTTCGGAGGTAAAAGTAGCTAGCTTTACAGTCACTCCTGTCAATAGCATGGCATCATATAACTGAACACGTACATCTCTCTCTTTCTCTCTCTCTGTCTCTCTTTCTGTGTCTCTCTCTGTCTCTCTCTGTCTCTGTCTCTCTCTGTCTCTCTCTCTCTCTCTCTCTTTGTTTGCGTGTGTGTGAGATAATTATATGTGTTTTCTGGCAGTCTATCCTTATCTCTATATATTTATCTCTCTGTCCATCCATCTGGCTGTCTGTCTCTATCTGTCTGTTTATCTGTCTGTATATCTGTCTGCTGTCTATATTATGTCTCTTTGTCTGTATATATGCCTAATTGCTCATATGTCTGTCTTTCAGTAGGTTGGTCCATTGTACAATCTTTTACCCATCTGATTGGTCTGTCTGTATGTCTGTCTCACTAGACCACACCCTGAATGCCAACAATGATAGTTCTACTGTAAGGAACAGCAGTGAGAGTCGTTAGTTGACTTGTTGATCCAGAATGTGATCGAGGAAAAAAGGGAATCAATATCAAGATGCTGTGTGCTCCTCTGATACCAGCCATGCCTCATAATAATGGATTCAATTCTAATGACCATGTATTCAGGAAGATCTAAAACTCCACACCACTTTTGCAGAATCTACCATTAAATAATGTTTTGCACGATCTTGGCTCCTACCTTTGTCAACTCCTTCCTGGCTTTTAGGCCTTTGAAACCTGCTTGAATTTTCACTGCAGCTTTCTCTACATCTGGGTCCGTTAAATCAATGTCAACCTCCTCGTCAACTTGCCGTACTTCTGTTTGTGGTTGTTTCTGTAATTCCTGTTTGAAAGAGACATTTAATTCAGCAAATACTAGTCTAAGACTGCCAATATAGAGATGGGTACAACCCAAAGTTTACTTGACATAACAGGAATAAAACAAAGAAGCAAAACTTCGACCAGAGCTCAAGTGGCCAGGTAGTATCTTTTACAGAGCCAGGAAAACATGGGCAGCCAATTCTCAAAAGAGAAATTCAATAACTTACAAACTCTGTACTGCTACTTTAAAGTCGGCAAATCTTACAAATAAAATTACAAAACAAGAGATAACCTGGCAATTATTATGTTCTTTTACTCCTTCCCTTCTTCTCTTATCCTCCTTGTCCTTATTTTACTCCTCCTCCTCCTCCTCCGTATTCTTGTTCTGCTTTTTCTTGTACCTGCAGCAACTCCTTCTCGACAGCTACATTATTTTGATCTTCTCCTTTCCTTGTCTTGCGTAAAGGAAATGTTGGCTAATTATCACATCTGCCAGCTTACATGGTAATGAATGTGTTAATGCCAAAGTGGTCAAGCCATATGCATCTTGTTCTGAAAATCCTGGGATTGTTTCAGGATGTTCATGAGTGCAGTTTTTATGGAGATCCCTGATGTTCGTCGCTGCAGGTGTGAAGTTCATAGTTTGTGCGCAGCTGGCGGCTAGTCAGCTGTTCTGTACATAGATACCAAGATTTTACTGGTAAAACCAAGTGAAGTGAAGTAGATCCTCTCAATTTTAACTTTTTTTCTACATGAGACCTAAATGCCAAAGCTTTCCAAAATCATCTTTCTTAGTTTTCACCTGAGAATAATTTGAGGTTCAATAATTTAATTTCAGATTCAAGGGACAATTAGTGCAAGCACAAAACATTTAATAAGAAATTGAAACAAAAACTAGTGCAAGCACAAAACATTTCATAAGAAACTGAAATAAAAATTAGTGCAAGCACAAAACATTTCATAAGAAATAAGAAATTGAAACAAAAACTAGTGCAAGCACAAAACATTTTATAAGAAACTGAAATAAAACTAGTGCAAGCACAAAAAATTTCATAAGAAATTGAAACAAAAACTGGTGCAAGCAAAAAACATTTCATAAGAAATTGAAACAAAAACTGGTGCAAGCAAATAACATTTCATAAGAAATTGAAACAAAAACTGGTGCAAGCAAAAAACATTTCATAAGAAGTTGAAACAAAAACTAGTGCAAGCACAAAACATTTCATAAGAAATTGAAATGAAAATTAGTGCAAGCAAAAAATAGGTCATGGTGCGACGTAAAGCTACAGTTATGGTTATTCACAGCAATTTCACAATCACAGACAGGGTAGATATTTGAAAATTAATTAGATGACAGTTGAAGTTACAGGAAAGAACAAGATACACCAGTTTAGACTACAGAGGATGTGCAACATTTATTTTAGGTCAAGTGCACCATAAGGTTAGCAAAAACTAGGATGCAGTGGCGCTTTTATGGCTTAAATGTATCAAGAATGATTCTTCTATTTCCAGGTTCATTATCCCATCCTCTGAGAATATACTTCCTAGATATTAAATTCTTAAACTTCTTGAGACAAGTAATATTCAACCCAATTTGTAGTGGACTAGGCATTCTAGTGATCTTCATTATTTCAGTTTTAGTAGTATTTATTGTCACGATATATTTTTGCTGCATGTTGAACTGTGCCTGTTCAAATGTTGTCGGTCTACTTCTCTCATTGTAGAACAGACACTGTCTACTTCTCTAATTGTAGAACAGACACTGTCTACTTCTCTCATTGTAGAACAGACACTGTCTACTTCTCTCATTGTAGAACAGACACTGTCTACTTCTCTCATTGTAGAACAGACACTGTCTACTTCTCTCATTGTAGAACAGACACTGTCTACTTCTCTCATTGTAGAACAGACACTGTCTACTTCTCTCATTGTAGAACAGGCACTGTCTACTTCTCTCATTGTAGAACAGACACTGTCAACTTCTCTCATTGTAGAACAGGCGTATAAATCTAATTCTTCCTCCAGAAAGTAAAGTTCCTAATTTTCTGGATTTTCTGTTCGACTGCTTTTTAGCTAGCTACTTTTAACATTCTGTCTGTTCATATAGTAAATCAGAGAGCCCACGTCCCTGCCTTACCCCCGAATTGAATGTAAACATATCAGACATGTCTTCTTGTGTTTTCACTGCGCTTTGGGAAGTGTGGTACAAGGCCATGATGTTATCTGTCCTTGTATCCCATAATCCTCAGGAATAGCCAATAGTTAATTTCTATCTACTCTATCAAAAGCCTTTTCTTAACTCTTTGAGTCTCAGGGGGTTTAGCATCACAGGCCTAATGGGTAGTAAAGAGAGAGTAAAATTGATGTATCATGCGTTCATTGGGCTTCTAGGTAGGAATCTATGAACGTATGATGCGTTCCCTGGGACTTAAAGAGTTAATCTACAAACACAATATTCAGTTCACTGCCATTTTCAAATGTTTTCTTGCAAACTTGTCTTAGTTTAAAAAGTGCACATGTGCAACTGTTTCCTTTCCTGAAACCAAATAGGTAATCATAAATGGTAGCAAAAGTGACAACAAATCAGCAGTTGCACATTTAGTATTGCATAAGGCCTACTAGTTCTGCATTTCGTGAGTTTTGCATTGAAGAATAACCCAACTGTATCCTAGTATGCTGCTCTGCAAATATGATGTTACCCTTTATCTATTTTGCCCTGTGGGTTCCACTGCAAAATAATTTTCAACGTTTGTCCTATCCAGTGCCACAGTTGTTGTCTATTAAATTCACAGAAATATGTTTAGTTCCTTCTCCGAGATCTAGGTTGGTGCTTTTATAAAAGCAGTTAATCTGAAAATTGTGATGCCTAAGAAGAATACTTGGCATTAAGTGGCAGGACAAGATCACAAACACTGTTGGAAAGAGCAGGTATTACAATAGTCTTCTAAATGGTGAGTTTATGGAGGCTCGGGTGACTGGGCCACACCTGGAGAATTGAGGACTCCCTAAGGACATATTCATGGTGAATAAAACACAGGTAGAAAATGTTGAGGCTGACCTCTACTATGGTATAAACACGTGTGCAAGCTGGGTATGAATGATACAGGTATTGAGATGGACTCATGGGAACAAAATGCCATGGACCGTGTTGTGTGGATGGGGCATCAGGAAAGGAATGAGAATGAAGGAAGAAATGGTTGCAGAAGGGATGAGAGCTGAGCATCTGAGAAGAAACAGACTGAACACAAATCTTGACAGTAATGGTCCTCAAATCCCATTTTTTAATTGTAGAAGACATTTTTTTTTTTAATGTGGGCGGGTCTTACTTGTCCCACTTGTCAATCACCATGGTTTGTGAGTTTGATGCCTCCTCATAGAGCGACATAACACTATCATCTGGAAAGACGGAAAAAGCCAGAAAATCAACGTATCAATTCTCCTCAGGCAGCAGCAAATACTGTAAGATAAGTGCACAGAAATAACAGTGGAATGCACAGAACTATCCATGATTAGAAAAATAGCTCATAACATGAGGTCACACTGAATGAAGATCGCAGAACAGCAGATTCAAAGATTTAGTGAGTGGTTACACATATTCAGTCATTTCAGATCCAGAGTTACAACAACAACAAAATTACATAAATGTGATAATTTTACAATGTGCTCTCACATATAAAACATAACAGTGAATTTAAAAAAACATGACAATGTGAAGAATATGAAAAGCCCAAAATTGTGAATGTAAACCTTTTTCATCTGAAGTTCCTTCCTGGACTTTAACCCCCGGAACCCAGCCTGAACTTTCAAGGCTGCCTTAGAAAGGTCAGGGTCTGTGAGATCAATGTCATCCAGTTCTTCGTTGTCCTGGTTAGCTGCTGCTGCTGCTGGTGGCGGCTCATGTGTGGGTGACTCATGTGTGGGTGACTCATGTGTAGGTGACTCATGTGTGGGTGACTCATGGGTAGGAGCCTCGTCCTGTAGTACCAAGGGAGCAGAGAATGTGAAGTGGATGTGGAGTCAGGAGATGAGTCTTCACAAGACAGTGAACTCATGATGGAGGAGAAGGAGCAGATGAGAGGCGATATGACAGATGGTATTATATGACTTAATGCTGTGTTTCCCATGTGATAGTTGGCGGCCCCCCGGCGAGGGAGGTCCATAAAATTTAAGCGGTCTTCAATATAATCTCAGCATTATGTAGCAGGTCCTTTGCAGAACGTTGTTCTCATCACAGCCTGCCTAAAAGAAACTCAGTCTCTCACTGCCTCTCCCACCTTTTCATGCTGGTCGGTTCCTGTCCCCTTTTTCTGGTACTATACTTTCTGCTATTACTCTTTTCCTGTTATCTTTTTTTTTTTTTTTCAAAACTGCTATGGCATTAGATATGGCCAGATTTTTTGATTTTCCAAGACAAAATGCTATTTACTAGCCAATCTTCCTAGGTATTTAGATCTTTCAGGATACCAGTATTTCTTTACTTCTCTGCCCATGGTATTACGAAAATTGTTCTACAGCGCTTCAGCTCAGAGGTCCCTATGTTCATCCCTCATGACTGTGAGATTGTTCGAGGCTCTAATTTGTAGGTAGCTATACTTATCACAAAATCATAAACTTCAAAATGCAATTCTTTTCACAATTCTAATATTTATAAAGTAAAATAAGTTCTTCAGCAGGACTCAAACAATCTATAGATCAGATTTAGAATGTTTATTAATAAGAAAATGTCTATAGATCAGATTTAGAATGTTTATTCATAAGAAAATGTCTATAGATCAGATTTAGAATGTTTATTCATAATAAAATGTCTATAGATCAGATTTAGAATGTTTATTCATTAGAAAATGTCTATAGACCACATTTAGAATGTTTATTCATAAGAAAATGTCTATAGATCAGATTTAGAATGTTTATTCATAAGAAAATGTCTATAGATCAGATTTAGAATGTTTATTCATAAGAAAATGTCTATAGACCACATTTAGAATGTTTATTCATAAGAAAATGTCTATAGATCAGATTTAGAATGTTTGTTTATAAGAAAATGTCTATAGATCAGATTTAGAATGTTTGTTTATAAGAAAATGTCTATAGATCAGACTCAGAAAGTTTATAGGTCAGACTCAGAAAATTAATAGATTAGAAATTATCCACAGATCAGAAGTCTATGGATAAGACATAGAATGTCTACAGATCACACTCAGATGATCTATAGATCATAAGGTCTAAAGATCAGACTTAGAAAATCTTGAGATAGGTGAATGTCTAGAGATCACACTCGATCTATAAATCCTAAGGTCTAAAGATGAGACTTAGAAAGTCTTGAGATAGGAAAATGTCTACAGATCACAAGATCACACTCAGAAAGTCTATAGATCACATGCAGAAAGTAGATATATCAGACTCAGAAAATCTATCAAGTAGACATAGAAAGTTTACACATTAGACTCAACAGTTATAAGACTCAGGGTTAAATGAGATTCACAAAAATGCCATCAACCAGTGAGACTGACCAAGTTAATGAGAAGAGTTTCTCGTGCAACAAACCACGTCCACACATAATGACCAATGGTCAAAGATAAGACATGCTAGGTTATGTTATCACAATCCACATCACTGTACTCTGGCCATTCCCATGCATGCTCAGTGCTTCAGTGCAGCAGCCATCCCAAGCCACCTCTACTGGTTGTTCCTATGGGCAGCTGGTTGTAATGTCGCCTTTCTCGGCCTCAGAGGCTGCAAAGACATGCTTGACTATGCTTTACTCCTTTGTCATGCAATTTTGTTAGTGTTAAAACAGGAAACATGTTTCATCATTTGAAAATACGAAATCAGTCTGTAGAAACATGTACCTTTAACTCTTTACGTGTCTTGTAGCCCCTGAAACCAGCTTGTATCTTTGCAGCAGCTTGATGCACTTCCGGCTTGTCTTTGCTCTCTTTGACTGGCTCTTCGTCGTTAGTTGGCTAATACAGAAGAATCAACAGGAAAATCAAAGGGTTAGTTGAAATTATGTGATGTAAAGACGGACACAGAACTAAAATAAATGAATGGGAGTCACTGGTGCACATATTTTTATAAAGCTACAGAACAAGTGTCTGTGGCTTAGGTGTTGCTAAAGCGCTTCATAATGCCGAGGTGCTGGGTTTGATCCCAGCTGCAGATGATTTATCCTGCGTTGGTTTTGACACTGGTACCAAGAGCTGATCATTCAGCAGCCATGCAAACTACTGAACATAAAATATGCCTAGAAAAACCACAACAGTCATAAAATGCTAGGGTTGGTTCTGCAATGTCCTGTAAAGGACTGACTGACTGACTGACTGTCTACCCCACCAGGACATCACACAAGCCATAAACACCCGATGACACAAAGTGCCACCATGCGGTTGAGGATCACCGTGGAGAGGTCCCAGAAGCCGTGTTCAGCCTTTAGGCCATATTTATGGCCAGGCTATATTGCGGCCCCTGGCAAAAGACAGAGTAGGGCTTCAAAGAACGAAAAATTTCATCCTAAAAAGGACGAGGAGTAATCTAATAACTATCTCCTGTAAAGGATACAGAACTAAGTAACTCATTAACAAACCCACTTGACTAACATATGGCTATGAATGATGAATAACTAGTCATAATGGTACAGTGATAAGGATAGATAGCCAACGTAATATTGGTCCCATGATAAAGCTGTCAGGTGAAGGATTTTATCTACAGTTGTTCAATTACAAATCTAAGCTGTGCGAAACTTGCTCAAATAAAAAAGAATCTTTCTCAAATTTTCCACGATATTATAAAGTCAGACACCACATTTATATGCCAACATTTACCTCCCTTGACAATTAATTTTTTTTTCAATAGTAAGATAATCCACTTACCACCACCACTACCAGCACCACCATCACTACCACCACCATCATCACCAACATCACCACCAACACCATCACTACCACCACCATCACCACCAACATCACCACCACCACCATCACTACCACCACCATCACCACCAACATCACCACCAACACCATCACTACCACCACCATCACCACCAACACCATCACCACCACCAACACCATCACCACCACCATCACCACCACCATCACCAACACCATCACCACCATTATCACCACCACCATCACTACCACCATCACCACCACCATCACCACCACCATCACTACCACCATCACCACAAACACCAACACCACCACCATCACTACCACCACCACCACCACCATCACCACAAACACCAACACCATCACCACCACCAACACCACCACCATCACAACCACCACCACCACCACCACCACCAACACTATCACCACCAACACCATCACCATCACCACCACCACCACCAACACCATCACCACCAACACTATCACCACCAACAATATCACCACCACCAACACCAATACCACTAACACCACCACCACCAAAACCATCACCACCAACAATATCACCACCAACACCACTAACACCACTAACACCACCACCACCAAAACCATCACCACAAACACCACTAACACCACCACCACCAACAATATCACCACCATCACCACCAACAATATCACCACCATCACCACCAACACCACTAACACCACCACCACCAACACCATCACCACAAACACCAACACCACCACCATCACTACCACCAACACCACCACCATCACCACAAACACCACCACCAACAACATCACCATCACCACCACCAACACCATCACCATCACCATCAACAACATCACAACCAACATCACCACCACCATCCCCACCACCATCACCACCACCACCATCACCACCACCAACATCACCACCACCATCACCACCACTATCACCACCACCATCACCACCATCACCACCACCATCACCACCCCAATCACTACCAACACCATCACTACCACTATCACCACCAACACCATCACCACCACTATCACCACCAACATCACCACCACCATCCCCACCACCATCACCACCATCACCACCACCAACATCACCACCACCATCACCACCACTATCACCACCACTATCACCACCACTATCACCACCACCATCACCACCACCATCACCACCCCAATCACTACCAACACCATCACCACCACTATCACCACCAACACCATCACCACCACTATCACCACCAACACCACCACCACCACCATTAACACTGTTACCACCACCACGACAATTGCTAAGTACATTTTTTTTTAAGGATGCAAAAGAACTCTTTTTCACCTCTTTAGGCATATAGGACTAACGACGCCTACTAGTACAACTAATTCTCTAACAGCGCCCATTTAGCCCTGGGTAGATGTGTTTATAATTGAGCTAGTTTGTATTTAGAGATGAGCTCTCTATTGTGTGTATCAACCAGTCTCCTGCCAACCTAAACTTGTGACATGCTTGGTATATTAAAGATGGCGTACGTTCCTCAGGCAGGGTACATCGGCCTGCCAGGCTGCGGAGGTTGCACAGGCAGAGAAACGGAGGCAGACTATAAAGAATCATCTGCTAATCCCACACTTACTGTGGCTTCCATCTGTCGTCCGCACTGCTTAAGAACTCCCTGGCTCATACTGAACTAATCAGCCACCTTCGTACTCATATTCATTGATCATTACTACTTTGGATGAAGGTAGTCTTCATCACTTATGATGGACGAACAACAAATACATATTAAAGTGGTACTTTTCTTTGATCCGGTCTATAACCCTAGCAACAAATAAATGAACCAGAGGGATCAGTATGTACCCCACATTAAACATGCGAGAATCAATAATTAAACAGGCAGATGGTTCATACTGTACATCTAATTGTAGTGAGGTGGTGTAGTCACGCCATTTCTATTACTACATGTTGTATAAGGTCAGTTACGATCTTTATCTCAGTGAACAATCAGGAATAGGACGCAAGAATCGAAAAAAAAAAAGTTGTGTGATGTGATCAACATCTCGCCGGCCGCGTTTACTACCCAAGACTTACCTGGTTCCTGTTTAAGTCTAGGGAGCTAAGGTCAATGTTTGTAAAAGTTTGCCACGCTGAGATTCTAACCCCCAGACCTTTGGGTGGACAGTCGAGAGTCGAGCTACTCCACTACCACACCCCAACATTTCCTATAGTAAAATATAGTTGAAGTAAAGAAATGTTGTCAAGCCATTGATATGCTAGCATTGTTATGCTGTCATTCCTAGATTTTCACAGACCAATAAGCGTTCAGTGGGTAATGTAGTCCAAAAAAACCAGAACCTAGGGGAAGGGGCGGGAGGGGGGGGGGTGCTCAAGCATGTTAAGGCCCCTTGAAGTGAAACAATATGAGGTGAAGGGGTCAATTTTGTTTAACATACCACCCCCACCCCCACACACATTCTTTTCCATGCCCTTGAATATATATTGTTGTTATCGATCCAGCGGCGCATGAGCTTTCGCCCTTTGGCCCAATGCCATGTAGTGGAATTTGCATGTTTTCACAAGCTGTTCTTTTCCTCCGTACAAGGTGTTCCACTTGTCTGGTCTCGGAGGGAGTAGCGTTCTTCTTGTCTCACTGAGTTTTGGGCACTCAAAGAGATGGTGTTCAACAGTTTCGTAGGGGTAGTTGAATATATATATATGTGTGTGTGTGTGTGTGTGTGTGTGTGTGTGTTTGTGTGTGTATAACATTTCGAATATATTATTTCTATTTGCCATTTTGCGAATTATAATAAAAGGAATAATTATCATGCTACTGATAATTACTATTTTTGCACAGTTAAACAAGCTAGAGGGGACAGGTGGGGGAAACTAAGAGGGCCTCAGTTTTGTTTAACTGCACAATAATACAATCGGTTACCATTATTGCTGACTGGCCCAGCAGTTTCAACGCAGAGGCTCATGCTGGAGACCCGGATTGAAATCTTACACGTCAGGTCATGAATGTTTCCTGTCAGTGGCAACAATGAAATCCTAACCGGCACAGTCTGTAGCCACAACAAAGTGTATGTTTAAACAATGGATCAAAATCGTAGCACAAGGGTGGTAGCTCATTAGTGCTCCGTTCAACTTATAACTCATACCTGAGGCCAAGGAATCTCAGCGCACCGCACAAACACAGAAGCACCAACGAGGATACTGAAATACTTTGTAACTCAAATTGTGTACAGGCAGCGCCGTTAGGCTACTCTTTTCGATTTCTATCTGCCAAGGGATTTTTTTACGTGTGTAACAATACACATGGGCGTCCGATCTTACTATCCAAAGACCAGGGGAAATTACTAGAAATCCGCGTGAAAAGAGCCCAGCCTTCAGCGGGGCCTGAACCAGGGACCTCCAGCACTCGAAGCGGACGCCATGCCTCGAGACCACTCAGACCCCTGGCCCCTCTCTACGCCACAACACTAGCCATGTGGTTGTAAATTTTCAGCTCAAAGAACACTCATCCCACCCCCCCCCCACCCCCCCCCCCTTAATCCTGCTTACATCGCAAAAATGGCAAATACAGGTCGCAATGAAAGTAACTAATTATTGTTGTTATTATCATTATTATTAATAATAATATTATTAATAATATTACACAATTAATCAAGACTTAAGCCCCTCCCACGCCCCTAGCAAGTTTCTGGAGGAGATTAATGACTAAGCCAACGTTTTCTTTGTGGCGACACGCCTGATGTAGTCAACATTACGCCGGCCACTTTTACTTCCCATGACATGCCCTGATAACCAGTTCAGACAGGTCGACCTGAAGACCCAAGTCAATTCGAAAAGAGGAATCGAACCTGAAAGTTTTAGACCAGCAGGCAACGTAAGTAATTAGGAGGTGCCAATGTAAGCTTTAACAAGTTTTTCTTCAAGAAACAAATTCTCGTGACCAATGTTGGAGCTTGGAAAGATGCCCTAGAATGTATGTTTTATATGATCAAACTCAGCCCCTCTGTTTCTGGCAGTACACAGCAGTGTGCAGTATCGACACATGTTTAATGCGTCATTTCCCAGTACTACATAATAGACATTTTGTGTTGAGTACCGGCACCTTTTCTATACACTCTGGGGTGAGTGCCGGCACCTGTTGATGTTGTTTGTTCCCTAGACAACAAGATATACATGCTGCACTGGGATGCTCTGGAAACTGATTGATGAGTAAGCCAGTACATTACTGAAGACACACACAAATTGGACCTTACTTCTTCTGCTCGTTGATTCTGCGATGCCAATTCTTGTCTGGCCTTGTAACCTTTGAACCCAGCTTGGATTTTGATAGCTGCCTGTTCAATGTCCGGAGCGGAAAGGTCAAAGTCTGTTGTGTCTTTTTCGTCATTCTCTTCATCGGAGTTGTCTCTAGGAAATAAATATAATAACTGAAAAATGAACATTCATGTGTGTATCGAAATGACTTTATATGGAAAATGAATCTGTCATAGAGTATTTTCTTTAGTTTGGTTTGTCACCATTAATAAATGTTTGTGTGTGTGTGCATAAATTAAACCGAACCTTTATCAGATATCATCGTCAGCATTATCATCGTCGTCATCATCATCATCATCATCATCATCACGTCGCATCCTACAATTGAAGATTGTCTGTAAGGAATGTTCAGTATAGCTGCTCTATGACTTCTACTTGACTCGCCCAGCCTAATTCTTGATACCGTCCAGAAACAATCCCTACAGTTTTCTGAGGAGGGACTTCGAATCCTTTAGGACAGAATTGTTCACTATCTAGAGTTCCTTATAAAAATTGATCAGTTTTTCTCTCCAGGTTTGGTCATATGTCTCTCACAGTTTATTCACTGCATAAATTTCTCCTCCTGTTTATTAATTGATTATGTGTATGTCCCACTTTATTAGCGTCATGTTTCACATGAAAAACATATAAGATGAACTCGAGTGGCTGGCACAACCACAGAAGCAAAGTCCTTGTCATAACCTATGATGGAGTTCAGGAATGGCAAACCATGATCGGAGGAAAGACGAACAAAGGCGAACAGCTTAAAGGCGAACAGCTCAAAGGCGAACAGCTCAAAGGCGAACAGCTCCCAGCTTATGAGTTCTCAATCAACTCAACAACCAAGCAGGTATCAAGCCAGCCAACCAACTATCCAACCAACCAGCAAGCCAAACAAACAGTGCCAACTAAAAAGCCAAACAACATGAACAGACAGACCCACCCGAAGAGCCAATCAAACAACAAGCCAAACAACAAGCTTACCAACCCTCCAACCAACAGGCTAACCAATTAGCCAAACAGCCAACAAAATAGCCGAACAACCAAGCAGCTAAAAGTAGTTCAGGAGAAATGGAGCTTCAGGACTATTTATGTCTGAGATCAAATTATTCACAATGTGTCTTCCAGAACTACTGACAACCATATACTTGTTTTTCTTCTGAAGCCCGTGGTGGCAACAGATGAAGAAACAAGAATATAATAATGAGAAGAATCCAAGGAACAGCCAACAGGTAAAGTTACAGGAATTAGACAAAGAAAAAAAATCAAAAAAAGATTCTGATGCCTTTGCGTGTTAAAGGGCGGTTGGCTTACAGTGTTGTGATTTACAACTATGCTGTCATGTCTGCGCCTTTGGACCCAACATATCACATTTCATCAAACACAAAATTAGTGTCCTTTACGGCATGCTTGTAGAGGGTAGTGGGTCGATTCTTTTCTGCTTCAAAATGGAGCTCTGGGAAGGGAATATTAAACACATGTAGTCCAGGTAGTAAACTGAAGGCGGGAGACATGGCAGTTATTCATTGAATACATCAGCGCTACTCGTCGGCCCACAGGCCGAATCTGGCCAGCAGAGGCCTAGCAAGAGGCCCGCGGATCATTGCCAGCTGTATTGTACTTGTGATATTTCTTTACTGGAGCTCAAGTTCCCTGCCCGCGAGGTTTCCCATTGTCAACATGTTCGACCCTGTCTGAGCTGAGATGAATAGTTCTGGTATACAAACAGCCCGGCGACTAAGAAGAAACATCAGAGAAATGTTAGGGACAATTCGCAGATATTTGGAGATCAGAGAAATGTTAGGGACAATTCGCGGACATCTGGAGATCAGAGAAATGTTAGGGACAATTCACACACATCTGGAGATCAGAGAAATGTTAGGGACAATTCACAGACATTTGGAGATCAGAGAAATGTTACAGACAATTCACAAACATTTGGAGATCAGAGAAATGTTAGGGACAATTCACAGACATCTGGAGATCAGAGAAATGTTAGGGACAATTCACACACATCTGGAGATCAGAGAAATGTTAGGGACAATTCACAGACATTTGGAGATCAGAGAAATGTTGCAGACAATTCACAAACATTTGGAGATCAGAGAAATGTTACAGACAATTCACAAACATTTGGAGATCATAGAAATGTTAGGGACAATTCACAGACATCTGGAGATCAGAGAAGTGTTAGGGACAATTCACAAACATTTGGAGATCAGAGAAATGTTAGGGACAATTCACACACATCTGGAGATCAAAGAAATGTTACAGACAATTCACACAGATTTGGAGCGCCATATCAGGACAAGTCTGTGATCATGTTGGTGGTCAAGTCCGGAGACGAGGAGGTATGGAGACGGTCAACAGCAGAGTCGAGGGTGATAGTGACAGAGGTCGATGGAAGCGCAGAATATGAAGGATGAACTGGCAGAGGTGTGTGGAACCCTGGCAGTGATCGACTTTACCGAGAATATCCAGGACCAAGTCTCTGCAGGAACATGGTCGCCTGAGCCGCTCGGCAAAATTGCTTGACGGCAATGATATAATCAACAAGCGACCCTAGATTTGAGTTTCAAAATCTAGAGGTAACGTGTTCAGACGGGTAAAGTGAAACACGGAAAAACCACCTTTGTACGGAAACAAACAGACGAGGAGCCGTGCATCCATCGGCCAAAGCCTAGAAGTTTCGTTGTCGGTCTGGACACGATCTGATGACGTAAACTAGAATGGAAGGTAATAGTGAGGTGACGGGGAAGTGACGGGGCAGAGGAAGTACGGAATAAAATGTTGGATCGATGATAGACTGGACAATCATCCTAGACGTCACCACTTGCATATCCTGGTGAGAATCTAGAGCAGAGGGTCATTTTCTTTAGATGGTATGCATAGTGGCACCACAGCAAACTACAGATGGAAGAAAAAATTTGAGGAGGCGGCGGCGAAAAGAACAACGAGTCAGAAATGGAAAACAAAGATCGAAGATGAGAGGGAGTGGAAAATAATGGAAATAAGGAGAATATCACCTACAATAACAATAAAAACAATAACAAGAGAAAGAACCAGATGAAAAAAGAAAAATAATAAAATGTGTTACTTAAAACAATAATACAAAACAACCGTAAGAAAGGGTTTATGTTTGCCAACACTAACGAGAATAACAAAGACTGGCAAAATAACACAAGAGAAAAAAAAAACTACAACGAAATTTGTTTGCAAATGTGAACAAGCGAAACAAATTTATGGAAACAGATCTGATGCCATCTTACCTGGCTAAAGAGAAATGGACGCCCACATGTTACTGGGGTATACCAATAAAGAAATGCAAATAAACTGAAACAATGCAAATTCAACGAAGAAATTAAAACAAAATTCGTTCAAGAAACTGACCGAAAACTGAAGACATAAAAAGAAAAACTAAGCCAGACAAAGGATCTTTACACAACACCTTTATTGCAAAACAAATATAATAATAGACGGAGAAATGTGTTATTGTTTTTTTTTTTTTTTTAGCTAAACAGAAAGAACAAAGAATGATACATTGTCTCTTCGCTGAATACAAAAAAAAAAAAAAGCAAGCATTGCATTTTTGTCCTCAATGACTGGGAAATATAATAATATTGTAGTGCCTGTTTACAAGGTAACAAAAAAAAAACAGTAGAGTAATGCCTTTTGTTGACAACCACAAATCAGTGAATGTTTTCTATTTATACTAGCAGAAACAATAGAGTGAGGAATTTTCACTAGAATGTAAAGTCGGGAGATGTGAACCGGCGTCATTGTACACGGTTATAAACCATAAGTGCTCTGCCACCAGTAAGGACAGCTGATAAGAAACTCTCCGCCTGTGTTGTTGTCCGCACGAACCTCCGTAGCTACAGCGACGTTACTTAATTTACTCCAGAGTGTTAACTCTGGTACCCATTACCTAGAGGCTGGGTGCGCCCCGGGAACCGCCCAGTTTCAAACACCGGCCGTGGGCTGCAGCGAGTGGCAGCTAGATTTGAAAGCGAGTCTCCTGTCGACTGCGCTAACGCGGCTCCTTCTTTGCTGTTTACTTTTCACTAGAAGGATGCCCGAGTAGGTTCCAGGACAGGCTTTCGAAAATAAAGGGGTCGGGGAGGAAAGGGGGGGGGGCTTATTTAATTGGAAACGACTGCTTTAAAGCAACAGCATATTTTGTCTGCGTAGACTAAAACAGACGTAGAGCACGAGGTAGACCAAGAACAAAATGGAAGGATAACATCAGAGAAACTCTACAACAGCACGATGTGCCTATGGTCGAGGCGGCCAGAAGAGCTAGAAACAGGACCTTATATCTCCCTCGACACCCACAGCGGTAATAGAGGAAGTGAAGAAGAAGAAGATGGTCGAGGCAGCCAGAAGAGCTAGAAACAGAACCTTATATCTCCCTCGACACCCACAGCGGTAAAAGAGGAAGTGAAGAAGAAGAAGATGGTCGAGGCGGCCAGAAGAGCTAGAAACAGAACCTTATATCTCCCTCGACACCCACAGCGGTAAAAGAGGAAGTGAAGAAGAAGACTAAAACAGAAATGCGGAACGGTATAAACTGAAGAAGCCACTACACTAAAAAGGGCGACGCTAACTGAAGAATTAGGCAGTAGAGGTTCAAAGTAGCAGTTTAGTCAGAACAGCAGTCGGTGAGTCTCTGTGAACTACAGTAGTAGACATGTGGAACAGCAACAGTTAAAGAAGCTACTATATTAGACAGGATGGGCTTAAATAGAAGGGTGAAACAGAAGAACTCCCTACACTAGACAGGATGAGCTTAAACAGAAGGATGAGACAGAAGACGTTACTACACTAGATAGAATGAGCTTAACAGAAGGATGAGATAGAAATTGTTACTACACTAGACAGAATGAGCTTAAACAGAAGGATGACATAGAAATAGTTACTACACTAGATAGAATAACCTTAAACAGAAGGATGCGATAGAAATTGTTACTACACTAGATAGAATGAGCTTAAACAGAAGGATGAGACAGAAGGCGTTACTACACTAGATAGAATGAGCTTAAACAGAAGGATGAGACAGAAGGCGTTACTACACTAGATAGAATGAGCTTAAACAGAAGGATGAGACAGAAGGCGTTACTACACTAGATAGAATGAGCTTAAACAGAAGAATGAGACAGAAGGCGTTACTACACTAGATAGAATGAGCCTAAACAGAAGGATGAGACAGAAGGCGTTACTACACTAGATAGAATGAGCTTAAACAGAAGGATGCGATAGAAATTGTTACTACACTAGATAAGATGAGCTTAAACAGAAGGATGCGATAGAAATTGTTACTACACTAGATAAGATGAGCTTAAACAGAAGGATGAGATAGAAATTGTTACTTCACTAGATAGGATGATAGGTAAACTACTGGGAGGTACGTAGACAGACCACGACCGTCTTCAGCCGACTGGCCGTGTTGCTGACGTCACCTGGTCGGGCTAACGATGCGTTAACGTAGCGGGTCTCAAACTGGGTGCCGAGGTACCCTGGGGTGCCGTGAGCGTATGCCAGGGGTGCCGCGGCAATAATTAAGAAAAGACGGCTAAAAATTGTGAAATTATTAATAAAGAAGACATATAAATACTTAAAATTTAAAATTTAAGTTGTCTTTCCTGGCCACTGTTCAAACTAGTTTATTCTGTGTTTTAGAACCGCTGTGTTAACGCATTGTTGCTCGACCCGGTGACGTCAGCAGAACGGCCCGTCAGCTGGAGTGGGTCGTGGATAGACAAACAGACAGATAGAAAGACAAACATGCAGTCATGCAGGCAGACTGACGTACGCATAATAAGAGAGTCAGAAGCTTGTAATTATCATTGAGAAGTATAGTCGATTTAGTTGCTGACAGAGTGAGATGACCGTTACGATCTAAGCCATCATTGAGACGGCTTAACTCAAGTGTTCGCTGGTGTCTAAGAGTCGGGCTACGGCCAGCCTATTACTGAGAGTAACACTGCTGGTGACCGAGAGCGGACATAAGATAGGCAGTGAAGATTCAGGAGAGGATGCATGAATTCGAGTGCCCGGCTCTCTAGAGTATTGGGCTAAACCGGATTGCGCGGTGACCAGGTGACGAACTCGTTGTGGTCCGGGTTCACTCCCGGGGGTAGGCAGAAAAGCCACATTTCTCCCAGATTTACGGTATTTACAATGGAATCAAGACCGAAAGGTTGCGTCAATAATACCGTGCCTAAGGGTTAACAACTCATGGCTTCTGGATACTAAAACAAACAAACAAACAAACAAACATGAGCCCGAGTTGGTTGATGGGCAATAACTCGAAGTCCAACTTTGAGAGTTGCAAGCTGACAGCTTTGACTGATCAGAGATCGAACTAGTCAGGTGAACAAGAGGATTTTTATGTTAAGTAACTGTGTGTATTCGTGGTCGGCTCTGTGGCTAAGTCGATGAGAACGCTTCGCTTCGTAATGCCCTGATGCCGGGTTTGATCCCAGCTGCGGGCAATGCGCCTTGCGTTGGTTTCGACAGTGGTATCAAGAAAGCCGACCGTCCAGGGAGCACTGGCAAACTACTGGACGTAAACTTGCCTAGAAAAACCACACAACAGCCAGGGGCTGTTGGGGTTGGTTCTGCAACGTCCTGTAAAGGATACGGAACTATCCTATTGTGTATTCGTGGTTCGTGATTTAACGTTTTCTATTCATATAATGTGCTGATGGAGGCTCTCTCGCCGCAACGTTGACTTCTCGTTTTTGCTTGTGTCAATGCGACAATGACCAGTTCTACATTTCGTTTGGTCTGATATCTTTCAGGACTGATCAGAAGTGGTGAGCCTTCCATGTGAGGTCAGTTCAAGGTCCTTTCAGACACTCCCTAAATATGTCTGCGGGCTCTCCCCCCCCCCCCCCCTCCCGACCCACACACCGACCCCCTCTGAATCAATACATTCCCAGAATATGTCAAATTTCACTTCTACACCGGATAATCACGTCACACTGATACTTTCTAGAAAATGTTATTTACACAAAAGTTATCTTTCCGGCACATCTAAAAGGTGACACTTATATTCCTACGCTGATTGTTAAACAAACTATAAACAAGTCACATAAAAATCACACTTTCTAGAAAGTTCACTTTGAACAAAAGTTAAGTTTTTTTTAGAACGTCTGAAAAGACTTGTATTTCTACACTGACAGACCAAATAATTATAAACAAATCAAGTAAAAATCGAATATACTAGAAAGTTCACTTTGAATAAAGCTAAAATTGCACTTATTGACCTAAACGGAAAACTACAACATATATAAACGAATCAGTGAAACATCCGAACCAAAAGTCAATAGATATAAAATTAAAACATTCGTGTTTTCGCTTTCACGATTTTCAGAATCCTGGGATGACCTGCCATCTATTCTTTCATTTCAGGTGGGTCTTCGTTGGTGAGTGATTTTCTGCTCGAGGTATTGATTGAAATGTAATTACGAGTGAATGGAGAAGAGATTTAAGTCAAATGAAGATGGCAAAGTGCGTATTGAGTAAACAGAGATGGGAATGTCATGTGTAAGTTGTCGCTTAGCATTTTTAGTAGACCGAGACGTAGAATAGCAAGGTTAGTAATGATGTAGCGCATTTGGGTAGGTAGGTAAAGAGAAGCGGGAGCTGTTAAGCAGTTTTGAAAGTGAGCGCATTTGTACTTGAATAATCTGTTATTAAACCAAACAATAAAGATATTTCTGTTTTCATAAGCAGTTTGTACGTCTACCGTTAAAAAATTGATTAATATGATTAACATTCGATTATAGATTGGGAAAACATTCTGACCAAAACGTTTCTCCATACTGATTCGTTTGTTGTGGAATCTTTTGTCCTTCTATTTTTAATCACACTGGGTATGATGGCTACGGGAAACGGGGGCGGGGTGGCGGAGAGGGGTTGCCATTTACTCAAGGGTGCATGGGGGTCTTGCCATATACTCGGACTGAAGACCACAGATGTAGACGGTATTATGCATGTGGGCAGATAAGCATGTAGATGTGTAGGTAGGTAGGTACATGGGTGTGTAGGTAGGTAGGTACATGGGTGTGTAGGTAGGTAGGTAGGTACATGGGTGTGTAGGTAGGTACATGGGTGTGTAGGTAGGTAGGTACATGGGTGTGTAGGTAGGTAGGTACATGGGTGTGTAGGTAGGTAGGTACATGGGTGTGTAGGTAGGTACATGGGTGTGTAGGTAGGTAGGTAGGTACATGGGTGTGTAGGTAGGTAGGTAGGTACATGGGTGTGTAGGTAGGTAGGTAGGTACATGGGTGTGTAGGTAGGTAGGTACATGGGTGTGTAGGTAGGTACATGGGTGTGTAGGTAGGTACATGGGTGTGTAGGTAGGTACATGGGTGTGTAGGTAGGTAGGTACATGGGTGTGTAGGTAGGTAGGTACATGGGTGTGTAGGTAGGTAGGTAGGTACATGGGTGTGTAGGTAGGTAGGTAGGTACATGGGTGTGTAGGTAGGTACATGGGTGTGTAGGTAGGTACATGGGTGTGTAGGTAGGTACATGGGTGTGTAGGTAGGTACATGGGTGTGTAGGTAGGTACATGGGTGTGTAGGTAGGTACATGGGTGTGTAGGTAGGTACATGGGTGTGTAGGTAGGTACATGGGTGTGTAGGTAGGTACATGGGTGTGTAGGTAGGTACATGGGTGTGTAGGTAGGTACATGGGTGTGTAGGTAGGTACATGGGTGTGTAGGTAGGTACATGGGTGTGTAGGTAGGTACATGGGTGTGTAGGTAGGTACATGGGTGTGTAGGTAGGTACATGGGTGTGTAGGTAGGTAGGTACATGGGTGTGTAGGTAGGTAGGTAGGTACATGGGTGTGTAGGTAGGTAGGTAGGTACATGGGTGTGTAGGTAGGTAGGTACATGGGTGTGTAGGTAGGTAGGTAGGTACATGGGTGTGTAGGTAGGTAGGTAGGTACATGGGTGTGTAGGTAGGTAGGTAGGTACATGGGTGTGTAGGTAGGTAGGTACATGGGTGTGTAGGTAGGTAGGTACATGAGTGTGTAGGTAGGTAGGTACATGGGTGTGTAGGTAGGTAGGTAGGTACATGGGTGTGTAGGTAGGTAGGTACATGGGTGTGTAGGTAGGTAGGTACATGGGTGTGTAGGTAGGTACATGGGTGTGTAGGTAGGTAGGTACATGGGTGTGTAGGTAGGTAGGTACATGGGTGTGTAGGTAGGTAGGTACATGGGTGTGTGTAGGTAGGTAGGTACATGGGTGTGTAGGTAGGTAGGTACATGGGTGTGTAGGTAGGTAGGTACATGGGTGTGTAGGTAGGTAGGTACATGGGTGTGTAGGTAGGTAGGTACATGGGTGTGTAGGTAGGTAGGTACATGGGTGTGTAGGTAGGTAGGTACATGGGTGTGTAGGTAGGTAGGTACATGGGTGTGTAGGTAGGTAGGTACATGGGTGTGTAGGTAGGTAGGTACATGGGTGTGTAGGTAGGTAGGTACATGGGTGTGTAGGTAGGTAGGTACATGGGTGTGTAGGTAGGTAGGTACATCGGTGTGTAGGTAGGTAGGTACATGGGTGTGTAGGTAGGTAGGTACATGGGTGTGTAGGTAGGTACATGGGTGTGTAGGTAGGTAGGTACATGAGTGTGTAGGTAGGTAGGTACATGGGTGTGTAGGTAGGTAGGTACATGAGTGTGTAGGTAGGTACATGGGTGTGTAGGTAGGTAGGTACATGGGTGTGTAGGTAGGTACATGGGTGTGTAGGTAGGTACATGGGTGTGTAGGTAGGTACATGGGTGTGTAGGTAGGTACATGGGTGTGTAGGTAGGTACATGAGTGTGTAGGTAGGTACATGGGTGTGTAGGTAGGTACATGGGTGTGTAGGTAGGTAGGTACATGGGTGTGTAGGTAGGTACATGGGTGTGTAGGTAGGTACATGAGTGTGTAGGTAGGTACATGAGTGTGTAGGTAGGTACATGGGTGTGTAGGTAGGTACATGGGTGTGTAGGTAGGTACATGGGTGTGTAGGTAGGTACATGGGTGTGTAGGTAGGTACATGAGTGTGTAGGTAGGTACATGAGTGTGTAGGTAGGTACATGGGTGTGTAGGTAGGTACATGGGTGTGTAGGTAGTTACATGGGTGTGTAGGTAGGTACATGGGTGTGTAGGTAGGTACATGGGTGTGTAGGTAGGTACATGAGTGTGTAGGTAGGTACATGGGTGTGTAGGTAGGTACATGGGTGTGTAGGTAGGTACATGAGTGTGTAGGTAGGTACATGGGTGTGTAGGTAGGTACATGGGTGTGTAGGTAGGTACATGGGTGTGTAGGTAGGTACATGAGTGTGTAGGTAGGTACATGAGTGTGTAGGTAGGTACATGGGTGTGTAGGTAGGTAGGTACATGGGTGTGTAGGTAGGTACATGGGTGTGTAGGTAGGTACATGGGTGTGTAGGTAGGTACATGGGTGTGTAGGTAGGTACATGGGTGTGTAGGTAGGTACATGAGTGTGTAGGTAGGTAGGTACATGGGTGTGTAGGTAGGTACATGGGTGTGTAGGTAGGTACATGGGTGTGTAGGTAGGTAGGTACATGAGTGTGTAGGTAGGTAGGTACATGAGTGTGTAGGTAGGTAGGTACATGGGTGTGTAGGTAGGTACATGGGTGTGTAGGTAGGTACATGGGTGTGTAGGTAGGTACATGGGTGTGTAGGTAGGTAGGTACATGGGTGTGTAGGTAGGTACATGGGTGTGTAGGTAGGTACATGGGTGTGTAGGTAGGTACATGGGTGTGTAGGTAGGTAGGTACATGGGTGTGTAGGTAGGTAGGTACATGAGTGTGTAGGTAGGTAGGTACATGGGTGTGTAGGTAGGTAGGTACATGGGTGTGTAGGTAGGTAGGTACATGGGTGTGTAGGTAGGTAGGTACATGGGTGTGTAGGTAGGTAGGTACATGGGTGTGTAGGTAGGTAGGTACATGAGTGTGTAGGTAGGTAGGTACATGGGTGTGTAGGTAGGTAGGTACATGAGTGTGTAGGTAGGTAGGTACATGGGTGTGTAGGTAGGTAGGTACATGGGTGTGTAGGTAGGTAGGTACATGGGTGTGTAGGTAGGTACATGGGTGTGTAGGTAGGTACATGAGTGTGTAGGTAGGTAGGTACATGAGTGTGTAGGTAGGTAGGTACATGGGTGTGTAGGTAGGTAGGTACATGGGTGTGTAGGTAGGTAGGTACATGAGTGTGTAGGTAGGTAGGTACATGGGTGTGTAGGTAGGTAGGTACATGGGTGTGTAGGTAGGTAGGTACATGGGTGTGTAGGTAGGTAGGTACATGAGTGTGTAGGTAGGTAGGTACATGGGTGTGTAGGTAGGTAGGTACATGGGTGTGTAGGTAGGTAGGTACATGGGTGTGTAGGTAGGTACATGGGTGTGTAGGTAGGTACATGAGTGTGTAGGTAGGTACATGAGTGTGTAGGTAGGTACATGAGTGTGTAGGTAGGTACATGAGTGTGTAGGTAGGTACATGGGTGTGTAGGTAGGTACATGGGTGTGTAGGTAGGTACATGAGTGTGTAGGTAGTTACATGAGTGTGTAGGTAGGTACATGAGTGTGTAGGTAGGTAGGTACATGAGTGTGTAGGTAGGTAGGTACATGAGTGTGTAGGTAGGTAGGTACATGGGTGTGTAGGTAGGTAGGTACATGAGTGTGTAGGTAGGTAGGTACATGAGTGTGTAGGTAGTTAGGTACATGGGTGTGTAGGTAGGTAGGTACATGAGTGTGTAGGTAGGTAGGTACATGAGTGTGTAGGTAGGTAGGTACATGGGTGTGTAGGTAGGTAGGTACATGGGTGTGTAGGTAGGTAGGTACATGGGTGTGTAGGTAGGTAGGTACATGGGTGTGTAGGTAGGTAGGTACATGGGTGTGTAGGTAGGTAGGTACATGAGTGTGTAGGTAGGTAGGTACATGAGTGTGTAGGTAGGTAGGTACATGGGTGTGTAGGTAGGTAGGTACATGGGTGTGTAGGTAGGTAGGTACATGGGTGTGTAGGTAGGTAGGTACATGGGTGTGTAGGTAGGTAGGTACATGGGTGTGTAGGTAGGTAGGTACATGGGTGTGTAGGTAGGTACATGGGTGTGTAGGTAGGTACATGAGTGTGTAGGTAGGTAGGTACATGAGTGTGTAGGTAGGTAGGTACATGGGTGTGTAGGTAGGTACATGAGTGTGTAGGTAGGTAGGTACATGGGTGTGTAGGTAGGTACATGAGTGTGTAGGTAGGTAGGTACATGGGTGTGTAGGTAGGTAGGTACATGGGTGTGTAGGTAGGTACATGAGTGTGTAGGTAGGTAGGTACATGGGTGTGTAGGTAGGTAGGTACATGGGTGTGTAGGTAGGTACATGAGTGTGTAGGTAGGTAGGTACATGGGTGTGTAGGTAGGTACATGAGTGTGTAGGTAGGTACATGAGTGTGTAGGTAGGTACATGAGTGTGTAGGTAGGTAGGTACATGAGTGTGTAGGTAGGTAGGTACATGGGTGTGTAGGTAGGTACATGAGTGTGTAGGTAGGTAGGTACATGGGTGTGTAGGTAGGTACATGAGTGTGTAGGTAGGTAGGTACATGGGTGTGTAGGTAGGTACATGAGTGTGTAGGTAGGTAGGTACATGGGTGTGTAGGTAGGTACATGAGTGTGTAGGTAGGTAGGTACATGGGTGTGTAGGTAGGTACATGAGTGTGTAGGTAGGTAGGTACATGGGTGTGTAGGTAGGTACATGAGTGTGTAGGTAGGTAGGTACATGGGTGTGTAGGTAGGTACATGGGTGTGTAGGTAGGTAGGTACATGGGTGTGTAGGTAGGTAGGTACATGAGTGTGTAGGTAGGTAGGTACATGGGTGTGTAGGTAGGTACATGGGTGTGTAGGTAGGTAGGTACATGAGTGTGTAGGTAGGTAGGTACATGAGTGTGTAGGTAGGTAGGTACATGGGTGTGTAGGTAGGTACATGGGTGTGTAGGTAGGTAGGTACATGAGTGTGTAGGTAGGTAGGTACATGGGTGTGTAGGTAGGTAGGTAGGTACATGAGTGTGTAGGTAGGTAGGTACATGGGTGTGTAGGTAGGTAGGTACATGAGTGTGTAGGTAGGTAGGTACATGGGTGTGTAGGTAGGTAGGTAGGTACATGAGTGTGTAGGTAGGTAGGTACATGGGTGTGTAGGTAGGTACATGGGTGTGTAGGTAGGTAGGTACATGAGTGTGTAGGTAGGTAGGTACATGGGTGTGTAGGTAGGTAGGTACATGAGTGTGTAGGTAGGTAGGTACATGGGTGTGTAGGTAGGTAGGTACATGAGTGTGTAGGTAGGTAGGTACATGGGTGTGTAGGTAGGTAGGTACATGGGTGTGTAGGTAGGTAGGTACATGAGTGTGTAGGTAGGTAGGTACATGGGTGTGTAGGTAGGTAGGTACATGGGTGTGTAGGTAGGTAGGTACATGGGTGTGCAGGTAGGTAGGTACATGGGTGTGTAGGTAGGTAGGTAGGTACATGGGTGTGTAGGTAGGTAGGTACATGGGTGTGTAGGTAGGTAGGTACATGGGTGTGTAGGTAGGTAGGTACATGGGTGTGTAGGTAGGTAGGTAGGTACATGGGTGTGTAGGTAGGCAGGTACATGGGTGTGTAGGTAGGTAGGTACATGTGTGTGTAGGTAGGTAGGTACATGGGTGTGTAGGTAGGTAGGTAGGTACATGGGTGTGTAGGTAGGTAGGTAGGTACATGGGTGTGTAGGTAGGTAGGTAGGTACATGGGTGTGTAGGTAGGTAGGTAGGTACATGGGTGTGTAGGTAGGTAGGTACATGAGTGTGTAGGTAGGTAGGTAGTTACATGGGTGTGTAGGTAGGTAGGTAGGTACATGGGTGTGTAGGTAGGTAGGTAGGTACATGGGTGTGTAGGTAGGTAGGTAGGTACATGGGTGTGTAGGTAGGTAGGTAGGTACATGGGTGTGTAGGTAGGTAGGTAGGTACATGGGTGTGTAGGTAGGTAGGTAGGTACATGGGTGTGTAGGTAGGTAGGTACATGAGTGTGTAGGTAGGTAGGTACATGGGTGTGTAGGTAGGTAGGTAGGTACATGGGTGTGTAGGTAGGTACATGGGTGTGTAGGTAGGTAGGTACATGAGTGTGTAGGTAGGTAGGTAGGTACATGGGTGTGTAGGTAGGTAGGTAGGTACATGAGTGTGTAGGTAGGTAGGTACATGAGTGTGTAGGTAGGTAGGTAGGTACATGGGTGTGTAGGTAGGTAGGTACATGGGTGTGTAGGTAGGTAGGTACATGGGTGTGTAGGTAGGTAGGTACATGAGTGTGTAGGTAGGTAGGTAGGTACATGGGTGTGTAGGTAGGTAGGTACATGGGTGTGTAGGTAGGTAGGTACATGGGTGTGTAGGTAGGTAGGTAGGTACATGGGTGTGTAGGTAGGTAGGTACATGAGTGTGTAGGTAGGTAGGTAGGTACATGGGTGTGTAGGTAGGTAGGTACATGAGTGTGTAGGTAGGTAGGTAGGTACATGGGTGTGTAGGTAGGTAGGTACATGGGTGTGTAGGTAGGTAGGTAGGTACATGGGTGTGTAGGTAGGTAGGTACATGAGTGTGTAGGTAGGTAGGTAGGTACATGGGTGTGTAGGTAGGTAGGTACATGAGTGTGTAGGTAGGTAGGTAGGTACATGGGTGTGTAGGTAGGTAGGTACATGAGTGTGTAGGTAGGTAGGTACATGGGTGTGTAGGTAGGTACATGGGTGTGTAGGTAGGTAGGTACATGGGTGTGTAGGTAGGTAGGTAGGTACATGGGTGTGTAGGTAGGTAGGTACATGGGTGTGTAGGTAGGTAGGTAGGTACATGGGTGTGTAGGTAGGTAGGTAGGTACATGGGTGTGTAGGTAGGTAGGTAGGTACATGGGTGTGTAGGTAGGTAGGTAGGTACATGGGTGTGTAGGTAGGTAGGTAGGTACATGGGTGTGTAGGTAGGTAGGTAGGTACATGGGTGTGTAGGTAGGTAGGTAGGTACATGGGTGTGTAGGTAGGTAGGTACATGGGTGTGTAGGTAGGTAGGTACATGGGTGTGTAGGTAGGTAGGTAGGTAGGTACATGGGTGTGTAGGTAGGTAGGTAGGTACATGGGTGTGTAGGTAGGTAGGTACATGAGTGTGTAGGTAGGTAGGTACATGGGTGTGTAGGTAGGTAGGTACATGGGTAAGTAGGTAGGCAGGTGGGTCTCTGGATGATGAGTACACATACAGATAGTATTATCAATCAAACAGATTGCTGCACCGTCTCCCCAATGAAGGTTTGCTACCGTGTACCACTTCTGTGTTTTGGGGATATTACCTGGTGAGTTCCCTATCTCTTCCACAGTATCACTCTCGTACCATTACCAGAAAACTAACAACGAGCATAGTGTTGTTTTTTTTTTTTTTACTTAAACATTCCACGGGGAACAAACCCTAGTACTCTCGGATCATGAAACTGTTAAACGCATGCACTAACCTCTAAGCCACCAAACCTCACTTGGTGAACTTAGATCCTATTATGCATGTGGCTAAATAAGTAAGCAGGTAGGTAGGTAGGTAGGCAGGGATTCGGGTAGGTAGGTAGGTAGGTAGGTAGATAGGTAGGTAGGTAGCTGATAGTTATGTAAGTGGGTAGGTATGTGTACGCAGACTTAAGTAAGAAGATAGTTAAATCCGTGGATAAAAGAAGTTCGACACCTTTTGTTTTGTTTTTTACCTTTTGCACGTCGGTTGTTGAATGGAACCACCGTGGTGTAGCGGCTAGACGCTCGCATGCAGATCGCAAGGTCGTGGGTTCAAGTCCTGACAGAACCAGACATTTTTTTATGGCCTTGGCTGCCAGGTCGACCCAACCTTCAATGAGTACTAGGTAAGTCCTGGGAAGTAAAGGCAGCCGGTATGATGTTGACCACATCATCAACCGAGCGCTGATTGGTCTATAAAATATTTGTCTAGCCCTATATGCCCTCTTCGTCTAAAGAGGTGGAAAATGGTTCTTTTACATATGGTAATAGCCCATGTTAGACTAATCCGTATTCAGTGGCTGAATGATTTAGCAGCATACTGGCTGCCTTTACTTCCCATATAATGTTCTGCGACCCCTTTTATGCAGGACTGAGCTGGGATCATATGCACAAAATCTCAACGAGATTCAAACTCATAACAGGACTTACCCTTGTGAGTTTTTCGGCCCCTTTTGGGGGGGGGGGAATTGACCAACTGCCCCTATCCCGAATAAGCATGTCGTAGAAGTCGACTAAATAGGGAAGTCTCTTTGAAAGTCGGAGTGCACATGCATTAGAAGCGTGGGACCAACAGTCTGCTAACAAACAAGCAAGATCTGTATAAGGGTATGCACGTAAAACTCAAGTTGTGGAACAAAACCAAAGTCTAGAAGTGGACGAACAAACAGAACTTTCCATCGGTGAACACGAAGAAGATAACAAGACTGGCAGCCTGACTACACAACAGACAACACAACAGACTACACAACAGACTACACAACAGACTACACAACAGACAGACAGAACAGACAATGCAGAGATAGGCACACCTGATTTTCCGGACCTTCTCCCTGCCCACGTAACCGCGGAACCCTGCCTGGATCTTGATGGCTGCGTCCTCTTCCCTCAACACTTTCACCTCTTCCTTGGAGGTCTGCTGCCGGAACTGCGACTGGATGGTGGTGGCTGCGTTCTCGTTCTGCTGCACTTCCTGTTTGTCTGCAGCCTTTTTCTGGCGAGTAGTCACAACAAATACCTTTTACACCTGAACATGTCGGACTTCCAGTAAGTTTAATACAATTGTAGCTAGAAAAATCTGATTCCGACAAGCCAGACAGTGACAATAAATAGTTGAAATGGTTTGAAAGCGGCGGAGATAATGCACAAACACATCCGTCAAACCACACCCCACCTACGCCCAGATGCACACGTACATGTCCCTGAAGAAAACAATTTACATTCCTTGGCTAGGGCAGGAGACGAGAGAAAAGAATAGGACGACCTGAAATAGTAAAGTACATGGGAAAAGGAAATGGAGATGAAGAAGGCAAGAGAGAGAGAAGACAGAAAAAAATAAATACATTCGCATTAAAGAACACACCTGAAAAACGTGAAAAGCATGAAGTTCCTCCTCTCCGTATAACAAATCCTGGGGAGTTTTGTAAAGACCAGATGTTGCCCATGCACCAAGATCTCTCTCTCTCTCTCTCTCTCTCTCTCTCTCTCTCTCTCTCTCTCTCTCTCTCTCTCTCTCTCTCTCTCTTTCTCGCTCGCTCTTTCTCTCGACCTGCCTTGTTTACTCCAAAGAAAAGGTAACACCAGTACGTTTGGAACAAAGCAGGATGCAAAAGCTGCCGGATCAGAAGAGCAGTGCTCTTTTTTTCCACCTGTCGGAGCTTTCGCCCTAGACCAGCTACCAGCCTAGGCTAATGACCTTGTTTTCTCTGCCATAACAAAGTTTCCAGGTTGCATTTCCTCTTCCTGTGATAAAGCTAGTTACCCCCCCCCCCTTACCCCCTCTCTTTCCCTAATGTGCTCCTCCGCCCGAAGCCGTTGGCACAATGTGGGATGTCAGGTTTGGTACACACCGCACAACATTCGGCGTCAACAGAAGACAGGTGGTGCCGGCTACTGGTATAGGTCAGCTCAATCGTATCTGAACAAGTTACAGACGACAAATAGCACCAGCTACTGTTATACGGCAGCTCAATCGTTTCCTGAACAAGTTAACAGACGACAAATAGCACCAGCTACTGTTATACGGCAGCTCAATCGTATCCTGAACAAGTTAACAGACGACAAATAGCACCAGCTACCGTTATACGGCAGCTCAATCGTATCTGAACAAGTTAACAAAAGACAAATAGCACCAGCTACCGTTATACGGCAGCTCAATCGTATCTAAACAAGTTAACAAAAGACAAATAGTACCAGCTACTGTTATGCGGCAGCTCAGTCGTATCTAAACAAGTTAACAAAAGACAAATAGCACCAGCTACTGTTGTATGGCAGCTCAATCGTATCTGAACAAGTTAACAGACGACAAATAGCACCAGCTACTGTTATACGGCAGCTCAATCGTATCTGAACAAGTTAACAAAAGACAAATAGCACCAGCTACTGTTATACGGCAGCTCAGTTTGCCTGTGCCATACCATTAAGCTAATGGATGTAAATCGGCATTTAGAGAGCAAAGAAAAACTTCAATACAAGAATACGCTACACTAGAGGACAAATGGATTGGCCTCACATCTGACTGCAGCCTCGGAAAAGATGCTTGCCAACACACAAGGTATCGTGTCATTTATGATGTCTCGCGAAACTCCATGTAGTAAGATAATTATCATTGTTGCACCCATTTGCAGTTCTGAAATAAATTACTTAGTTAAAATTAAATACGAGAGGATCGACATGATTGCATCGGGTTTATCAGTGGTAGATCAATCTCCCTCTGCAGATGGCTAGCCGCCTGCTGAGCGCGTTGCAAACAGCACAAATTCCTTAGCTCCAGTGACGATCCACATGGATTTCTGTAAAAATTAAACTTGACAACCAAATGTCGCAGCCATAAGGCGAACCCTAGACCTTCTTCAGAGCGCGTGGCAAACCGCTTGACCGACTGGTCACAGAGACAGACTGGCCACATAGACCGACTGGCCACAGAGAAGGACTGGCCACATAGACCGACTGGCCACAGAGACCGACTGGCCACAGAGACCGACTAGCCACAGAGAGAGACTGGCCAAAGAGACCGACTGGCCACAGAGACCGACTGGCCACAGAGAGAGACCGACTGGCCACAGAGACCGACTGGCCACAGAGAGAGACCGACTGACCACAGAGACCGACTGGCCACAGAGAGAGACCGACTGGCCACAGAGACCGGCTGGCCACAGAGAGAGACCGACTGGCCACAGAGACGGACTGGCCACAGAGAGAGACCGACTGGCCACAGCGACCGACTGGCCACAGAGAGAGACCTACTAGCCTTAGAGACCGACTGGCCACAGTGACCGACTGGCTACAGAGAGAGACTGACTGGCCACAGAGAGAGACCGACTGGCCACAGAGACGGACTGGCCACAGAGACGGATTGGCCACAGAGACCGACTGGCCACAGAGAGAGACCGACTGGCCACAGAGACCGACTGGCCACAGAGATTGACTGGCCACAGAGACCGACTGGCCACAGAGAGAGAGACCGACTGGCCACAGAGAGAGAGACCGACTGGCACAGAGACCGACTGGCCACAGCGAGAGACCGACTGGCCACAGTGTGAGACCGACTGGCCACAGAGACCGACTGGCCATACAGTGAGACCGACTGGCCACAGAGAGAGACCGACTGGCCACAGAGAGACACCGACTGGCCACAGAGACCGACTGGCCACACGGAGAGACCGACTAGCCACAGAGAGACACCGACTGGACACAGAGACCGACTGGCCACAGAGACGGACTGGCCACAGAGACCAACTGGCAACAGAGAGAGACTGGCCACAGAGACGGACTGGCCACAGAGACCAACTGGCCACAGAGAGAGACCGACTGGCCACAGAGACAGGCTGGTCACAGAGACTGACTGGCCACAGAGACCGACTGGCCACAGAGACGGACTGGCCACAGAGACCGACTGGCCACAGAGACCGACCGGCCACAGAGAGAGACCGACTGGCCACAGAGACGGACTGGCCACAGAGACGGACAAGCCACAAAGACCGACTGGTCACAGAGACCGACTGGCCACAGGGAGAGACCGACTGGCGACAGAGACCGACTGGCCACAGGGAGAGAGACCGATTGGCCACAGAGACGGACTGGCCACAGAGACCGACTGGCCACAGAGAGAGACCGACTGGCGACAGAGACCGACTGGCCACAGGGAGAGAGACCGATTGGCCACAGAGACGGACTGGCCACAGAGACCGACTGGCCACAGAGAGAGACCGACTGGCCGCAGAGACCGACTGGCCACAGAGAGAGACCGACTGGCCACAGAGACGGACTGGCCAAAGAGAGATAGCGACTGGCCACAGAGACCGACTGGCCACAGAGACTGGCCACAGAGACCGACTGGCCACAGACACCGAGTGGCCAGAGAGAGAGACCGACTGGCCACAGCGACCGACTGGCCACAGAGAGAGACCGACTGGCCACAGAGACCGACTGGCCACAGAGAGAGACCCACTGGCCACAGAGAGAGACCGACTGGCCACAGAGACCGAATAGCCACATAGACTGACTGGCCATAGAGAGAGACCGACTGGCAACAGAGACCGACTGGCCACAGAGAGAGAGACTGATTGGCCACAGAGACGGACTGGCCACAGAGACCGACTGATCACAGAGAGAGACCGACTGGCCACAGAGACCGACTGGCCACAGAGAGAGACCGACTGGCCACAGAGACGGACTGGCCACACACAGAGAGCGACTGGCCACAGAGAGCGACTGGCCACAGAGACCGACTGGCCACAGAGAGAGACTGGCCACATAGACCGACTGGCCACAGAGACCGACTATCCACAGAGAGAGACCGACTGGCCACAGAGACCGACTGGCCACAGAGAGAGACCGACTGACCACAGAGACCGACTGGCAACAGAGAGAGACCGACTGGCCACAGAGACCGACTGGCCACAGAGAGAGAGACCGACTGGCCACAGAGACGGACTGGCCACAGAGAGAGACCGACTGGCCACAGCGACCGACTGGCCACACAGAGAGACCTACTAGCCACAGAGACCGACTGGCCACAGTGACCGACTGGCTACAGAGAGAGACTGACTGGCCACAGAGAGAGACCGACTGGCCACAGAGACGGACTGGCCACAGAGACGGATTGGCCACACAGACCGACTGGCCACAGAGAGAGACCGACTGGCCACAGAGACCAACTGGCCACAGAGACCGACTGGCCACAGAGACCAACTGGCAACAGAGAGAGACTGGCCACAGAGACCAACTGGCCACAGAGACCAACTGGCCACAGAGACCAACTGGCCACAGAGAGAGACCGACTGGCCACAGAGACAGGCTGGTCACAGAGACTGACTGGCCACAGAGACCGCCTGGCCACAGAGACGGACTGGCCACAGAGACCGACTGGCCACAGAGACCGACCGGCCACAGAGAGAGACCGACTGGCCACAGAGACGGATTGGCCACAGAGACGGACAAGCCACAAAGACCGACTGGTCACAGAGACCGACTGGCCACAGGGAGAGACCGACTGGCGACAGAGACCGACTGGCCACAGGGAGAGAGACCGATTGGCCACAGAGACGGACTGGCCACAGAGACCGACTGGCTACAGAGAGAGACCGACTGGCGACAGAGACCGACTGGCCACAGGGAGAGAGACCGATTGGCCACAGAGACGGACTGGCCACAGAGACCGACTGGCCACAGAGAGAGACCGACTGGCCGCAGAGACCGACTGGCCACAGAGAGAGACCGACTGGCCACAGAGACGGACTGGCCAAAGAGAGATAGCGACTGGCCACAGAGACCGACTGGCCACAGAGACCGACTGGCCACAGAGAGAGACTGGCCACAGAGACCGACTGGCCACAGACACCGAGTGGCCAGAGAGAGAGACCGACTGGCCACAGCGACCGACTGGCCACAGAGAGATACCGACTGGCCACAGAGACCGACTGGCCACAGAGAGAGACCCACTGGCCACAGAGAGAGACCGACTGGCCACAGAGACCGACTAGCCACATAGACCGACTGGCCATAGAGAGAGACCGACTGGCCACAGAGACCGACTGGCCACAGAGAGAGAGACTGATTGGCCACAGAGACGGACTGGCCACAGAGACCGACTGATCACAGAGAGAGACCGACTGGCCACAGAGACCGACTGGCCACAGAGAGAGACCGACTGGCCACAGAGACGGACTGGCCACACACAGAGAGCGACTGGCCACAGAGACCGACTGACCACAGAGACCGACTGGCCACAGAGAGAGACTGGCCACAGAGACCGACTGGCCACAGAGACCGACTGGCCACAGAGAGAGACCGACTGGCCACAGAGACCGACTGGCCACAGAGAGAGACCGACTGACCACAGAGACCGACTGGCAACAGAGAGAGACCGACTGGCCACAGAGACCGACTGGCCACAGAGAGAGACCGACTGGCCACAGAGACGGACTGGCCACAGAGAGAGACCGACTGGCCACAGCGACCGACTGGCCACAGAGAGAGACCTACTAGCCACAGAGACCGACTGGCCACAGTGACCGACTGGCTACAGAGAGAGACTGACTGGCCACAGAGAGAGACCGACTGGCCACAGAGACGGACTGGCCACAGAGACGGATTGGCCACAGAGACCGACTGGCCACTGAGAGAGACCGACTGGCCACAGAGACCGACTGGCCACAGAGACCGACTGGCCACAGAGACCGACTGGCCACAGAGAGAGAGACCGACTGGCACAGAGACCGACTGGCCACAGCGAGAGACCGACTCGCCACAAAGACCGACTGGCCACAGTGAGAGACCGACTGGCCACAGAGACCGACTGGCCATACAGAGAGACCGACTGGCCACAGAGAGAGACCGACTGGCCACAGAGAGACACCGACTGGCCACAGAGACCGACCGGCCACACGGAGAGACCGACTGGCCACAGAGACCCACTGGACACAGAGACCGACTGGCCACAGAGACGGACTGGCCACAGAGACCAACTGGCAACAGAGAGAGACTGGCCACAGAGACAGACTGGCCACAGAGACCAACTGGCCACAGAGAGAGACCGACTGGCCACAGAGACAGGCTGGTCACAGAGACTGACTGGCCACAGAGACCGACTGGCCACAGAGACGGACTGGCCACAGAGACCGACTGGCCACAGAGACCGACCGGCCACAGAGAGAAACCGACTGGCCACAGAGACGGACTGGCCACAGAGAACGACTGGTCACAGAGACCGACTGGCCACATACAGAGACCGACTGGCCACAGAGACCTACTAGCCACAGAGACCGACTGACCACAGAGACCGACAGGCCACAGAGACCGACTGGCCATAGAGCCCGACTGACCACAGAGACGGACTGGCCACAGAGATCCCCAAATGAGTCACTAACCAGAAGCTATGGCCAGGAGGTTCATCAGACGCACACTGATACAAACGAAAGTTTCCACCGAAGTCTGTTTCAACGGATGAAAACAAGAATTAAAGGTTGACCTCCAGCCGTCAAACGAGGAATTCACAAAAAGATAGAACTAGGACTGAAATATGAAAAGTGACAAACGGAAGGGCCGTTTTCAACCAACAGAACCAACCCCAGCACTTTTTGGCTCCCGCTTTTTCTAAACAAATTTTACGTTTAGTAGTTTGCCATTGCTCCCTCAACAGTCAGCTCTCGGTACCACTGTTTAAACTAACGTAAGACAAACTGTCTGCAGCTGGGATCGAACGCGGCATCCCGGCCTTACAAAGCGCGTTTACAACACATAGGCCACAGACGCCGACCGAGGACAAAAGCGAAGGCTAGTATCATAAAATTATCTTTTATATAGACACCTTAGACATTCGGTAACCTTAAGCAACTTACGTACTGAGACATCCCACCTGGCGGGTAAACTTATGCAACTCGCGTGTAGATACCCACTAGAATTCTAAGCCCAGGTAATCCCCAAGAAGTGGTGCAGATAGCAGGGCACTCACCTTGTAGGTTTCATTGTTGTAGTTGCGATCTTCCAGACTAGCTCCATGCACAGCTGGGTCGTGTCCGGTTTCTGTTGATACAATACAGGACAAACATTAACTCCAGGAGTAAATATTCTTCTCTATACAACAACAACAACTACTACTCCGACTCCTACTCCGACTCCTACTACTACTACTACTACTACTACTACTACTACTACTACTACTACTACTACTACTACTACTACTACCACTACTACTACTACTACTACTACTACTACTACTACTACTACTA